>UCOK01019601.1:0-20725 GCA_900474325.1 Synergus umbraculus | reverse complement strand
CCCCCCCCCTTTCAATAGCCTACCGTCAGGCGCATCATCCGAGCAGTATACTGCTCAGTACCGTTGTTCCTCTCACCCCCCCTTCCGTTGTCGCACGACCAAGACTCTTAGGGACATCGGGCTACCTGCTCCGACCCGAATTTACCTGCTACTGTTCAGTCCGCTTTTCTTCTTTTCTTTAGTATTGTCTAGCAACGAGAACCTCTGGCATCTCCGCTTTCTGCTGTAAAATCTGATTCTGTTAAATAAACGACCATTTTAGTTCCAAAAAAATGGTGAGTCTTTACTCAAAGATACTTCCTAACCCCCCCCCCCCTCTTTCCTATTCCTTTCCTCACTCCCTCTCAAACTTCGTTCTGCTCCCCTCTCATCCCTAACGGTCAAATCCTGAACAAGGATTGATATCAATTTGAAGGATTTCAAGAGATTTTTCTGATCTTTAAAAGATTTCGTGAGAATTTTACAGGATTTCATATTAAAGGATTTCAAATGTTACCGTAAAATTTCAAGAATTTCTTAAAGTTTGTCAGGGAATTTTATGGAAAGATTTCAAAAGATCTTTACGATTTTTAAAAGATCTAGTATAATTTAAAAGGATTTCAAAGGCTGTAAATTTTTTAAGGGCTCAAGAAAACAGTCGATTCTTAAAAAATATTGTGGAATTTTTATGGATTTGTTGGATTTTTTTGAGATTTCTAATAATTTAAAAAAATTTGAAGAGATTTTTCAAATTTCTAAAAAATTTTGTAGAATTGTTAAGGATTTCATGGAATATCGCGTGATTTCTAATGATTTACGGAGATTTTCAGTGTTATAAGGAATTTCAAGACGCTTTTAGGAATTTTTAGAGATTTTCTTGAATTTTAAGGTATTTTGATGATGTTCAAATAATTTTCACTAAATTATAAAGAATTTTTGATTTTCTAAATAAGTAGAATTTTAAGGGATTACAGAATATTTATAATGGAATTTTAAAGTAATTTAACGGATTTTGAATGGTGTAAAAGTGGGAGTAATTTTAAGATATTTCAACGAATTTTAAGTGTTTTGGAAGGTTTTGTAGGAAATTTTGAGTGATTTCAAACAGTTTCTAGGGTTTTAAGGAATTTTACAATTTTTCGTGGAATTTTCAGAGATCTTATCATCTCTTAAGGAATTTGCACGATTTTAAAATGACTTAAAGATAATTTATAAGGGATTTTTATGATTTATAAAAGATTTTGTGAAATATTAAAGGATTGCATGGAATTTGATGAGATTTCTAATAATTATAATAAATTTTAAAGGATATATAAAGGATATAAAGGGAATATTATCGTAGAGTTTTAAGGAATTTTCAAAAATTTCTACGAATTTTAAGAAATTTTAACAAATTTTAGGAGATTTTTTTACCTTTTAAAATACTGTATGGATTTTGAAGAATTTTAAAGTTTTTTCAGGTAATTTTATTGAGGAATTTCAAACGATTTTTATTACTTAAAAGATTTCGTAGAATTTAAAAGTATTTTGTAAGTAATCTTCAAATTTTTAGGGATTTCAAGAGGTTTTTTTGATTTGTAAAAGATTTTGTGGGTTTTTAAGGATTTCATGAAATCTTAAGAGATTTTAAGGCATTTTAAAAGAATTTAAGATTTTTTGATGAGTTTCATTCAAAATTTGTCAAATTTTAAAGGTTTTCATGGTATCTTATGGGATTTCTAATAACTTTAAGGAATTTCAAGATTTTTTTCTGATTTTTAAAAAATTTTGTAGAATTTTTTGACGATTTCTAAGCATTTTTAGATATTTTCACTAACTTTAAAGAATTTCAAGATGTTTCTAAGAATAATTCAAGAGGATATAAAATAATTTTGGAGTAACTTCATGAATTTTTTCCTTCTTTTTATAAAAATAGTTTTCTAAATAGGAAAAATACTCAAATATGTCCAAATTTGCGCCAATTTCAAGCCTTCGCACAATGCAGAGTAATAATTTTAAAATTATACCTACCAATTAGTTTATTAGATTCTATAGAAATTTACCTTCAAAATGCGCCAAAGAAAGTTTTAAAAAAATGTTCATTATTTCAAAAGTTATTGGTTATTTTTATAAAACATTGCGATCTGATGTTTTTTTTACAATATCCTCTGAAAAAATTGATAAAGTATCTTTATCCTGAGTTTATTAGTTTATTAGTGAAAATGTTCTTATTTTTTCGCCTTCACTTCGTAGGACTCTTTTAATTGGGCCTTATTTCTAGCTGTCATATTTTACATTCTTGAGATTTATTGCAAATTTTATTGAATTGACACAATCTTACATTAAAAATTCTAATCCTGGGATTTCCCCGCGATGATGCATTCCATCTCTTTGATATAAAAGAAATTCAAATGGTTTCTGAGTCAGTTCAGTTTACAATCCTGAGTGTAAAGCAATAGTACTAATTATAAAAGTTGTTTGAATAAACTTATAAAAGAAAAATGAAGTGCTCAACTCTAATTTTTCTATTTTTTCTGTGTAAGTATTATTTATTTTAAAACAATCATTTCTAAAAATGCACTAATGATCTGAATACGTTTATACATTCGTATTATTTTTTTATATTATAAAATAAGTGTAGATCTCGCCGAAAGTGAAGCCATCGTAAGGCCTGAGCCAGTGACTTTTGTATTTGAAAAACAATTTGGCTCAGATCCATATTTTTTACAAAGGAAATGTGATATAAAAAAAGCAATTGCTGTATCTTCTGCTGCACGAGATTTATATAAAGAAAATATTAAAGTGGATGAAATAATTAAAGAGAAGGTCACGGAAAAAACAACAACAAAGGAGTTAAAAGATCTGACTGAAGAATATTGTGATAAAAATGAAAAAATTGCGCCATTGTCGCAAAAACTAGTTGATAGTGCAGAATATTGCTTGAACAATGCTATGGATAATGCAAGGAAGCAGGAAATTGTTGGAATATTTATCAAAACCATTTGTGAAACAATATTTGCAGAGTATGTATATGAAAGTCAATAGAATTGAGTATTTCTAAACAGTGTTAAAACATTAATTCATTTGCATTAACATTAATTTAGTATGGAAGAATATGGAAGACATTATATGTGTCTTACATAAAATTCGTTCAACTTTCATTTTGATTAAAACTTTTTGTAAATCATGTAATACTTTAAATATATATTTTTTATTTATTTATTTTAGGTTTAATTGGGATATAATATGGAAAGAAAAATTTGATCGCATCCACGAACTTTCCAGGGATAGCCTTAATTCCAATAACAGAGCCGCAACATTGTTTTAATGTTATTATAATTATAATTATTGAAGTTGAAATAAATTATTAATTATTATTGAAAATCTATTATTTTCAAACTATTGTTATATGATAGAGATGAGTAAAAAATAAGGAAAAATGAATCCAAATGTATCCATCCCTGTCCATGCTAATCTATTCCTATCTCTTTTCTAATCTCTTTCCTTTTGAATCTCAATATTTCTATCTTTCTGTATCCTTCTTCTATCTTCGCCAACAATTTCCTCTCCTCCATCTATCCGTGCCAATATTTCTTTATTATCCGTTTATCCACACCAATCTTTCTTTATTCTCCGTCTATCCCCACTGATCCTTTTCAATCTCTAATATTAGTCAAACCATATCTATCCTTGTATAATCATTTCAATATCTCCTTAAGTATACTACCAAGTCTATTCCTTTCAATCTTTACAATTCCTATCCATCTTTCACCTTATATAGACTTCTGAGTCCTTTCCTATCTCTCTTGAAGTATATTACCAAGTCTATTCTTTTCAATCACTATCTTTCTAACCATGTCTATCCTTAATTTCATTATCTCAATCCTTTTCTATCCTTTTTACTATCTACCAGAAATCCTATCTTTTTCAATCCATACATTTATATCCACATCTATCCACGTATAATAATTTCAATCCCTCAATATCATTCTTGAAGTATACTATCAAGTCTATCCATTTCAATCTTTATCATTCAATCCATTTCTATCCTTGTATAGTCTTTTCAATCCTTTCCTATCTCTCTTGAACTGTATTTGAAGTGTATCCTTTCCAATCACTGCGTTTCTATCCGTGTCTATCCTTAATCTAATCACCTCAATCCTTTTCTATCCTTTTTACAATCTACTAGAAATCCTATCCTTTTTAATCCACACCTCCATATCCACGTCTATCCAAATATAATAATTTCAATCCAGCGCTAACTCCCTTGAGGTATACTATCAAGGCTATCCATTTCAATCTTTACCATTTCTATCAATATCTATCCTTTTATAGGCTTTTAATTCCTTTCCTATCTTTGTTGAAAGGTATTACCAAGTCTATCCCTTTGAATTAATACGTTTCTATCCATGTCTATCGTTAATATAATAATCCCAATCTTTTTTAATACTTTTTGTAGCATACTATCAAGTCTATCCATTTAAATATTTAAATTCCTATCTACGTATATCTATCCTTGTATAATCATTTCAATCCTTTCTTGTCTCTCTTAAATTGTATTACTCAGTGTATCCTTTTTAATCACTAAATTTCCCTCCATGTATATTTTAATCGAGTCATCTCAATCCTTTTCTATTTTTTGTACAATCTACTAGAAAGTCTATCCTCTTTAATCCACATCTATACACGTATGATAATTTCAATCCCTCATTATCTTTTTTGAAGTATACTATCAAGTCTATCTGTTTCAACCTTTACCATTCAATCCATTTCTATCCTTGCATAGTCTTTTCAATTCTTCCCTATCTCTCCTATCTAAAAGTCTATCCTTTTCAATCACTACATTTTCTATCCATTTCTATCCTTTATCTAATAATCTCAATCTTTTTCTATTCTTTTTACGATCTACTAGGAAGCCTATCTTTTTCAATCCATACCTCCATATCCACATCTATTCACATATAATAATTTAAATCCTTCTCTATTGCTTTTGGAGTATACCATCAAGTCTATCCATTTTAATATAGGTTAGTGATTATACTGACAAAGAGATTGAAAGGGATAGGATAGCCGCGAAATAAATGAGATTGAAGGTATAAGTTATGAATTTAACAAAGAAATTGAAAAAGATAGAGTTAGATAGACAAGGGATAAATTGGGATAGAGGTCTTTTAAATGAGCGATACAGCGAACTCTATCCACCGTGGGTTCGTGCCCCCATAGATGCGGATTTCTCAGTGTTACATGTGGTAGCGTTAAAATTAGAATAATATTTATGTACAAAATATTGTATTTCAAATATTATTATGCATTTTCGAAATATTAAAATTAATAAGTTTAAAACTAAGGATAGAAAAAGATTGAAAATGGGAGATAGACAGGGCCGGCTCTACCATATAGGCGAACTAGGCAAGTGCCTACGGCGGCAAAATGGTGTCAAAATTTTAATTTTTATAACGACAAATATTTATTTCGCGTAAGGCGCCTAGTTTTCTTAAGCCGGCCCTGGAGATAGAAAGATATTGAACTCTTTTTGGAAGTCATGCACTGAAAGATATCAAAAGATAGAGAAAATGGATAGAAATTTTTTGGGATGGATAGAAAGAGATAGGAAAAGATTAAGCCTAGTGAAAACGATGGATACACACAAAGATAAAAAAAGATAGGGTTTGATGGATGCAAAGTATACACTTTGGAGGGATAGAAAATTTCTATATCCTTTTCTATACAAAAATTTCTATCCATTTCTATCTTTTTACTTCCAACAGGGCTGCGACTATTTACCCGACACGATACAAGATACAAATTTTTCCCAGGTGTGGAGTTAGGGAAGCAGGAGAAGGGGGGGGGGGGGGAGTTGATAGAAATTTTCTTTTGTTTATATTATGATAATATAAAAATATCTTCCAAATTCCCAGGTATGGAGTACTCCTTCACTCCACACAGGTTCCGCCGGCCCTGTATAGATGGTCGCCTTTCTACTCCTGACCGATACAGTAGGGTCCTACACTGTCAACGCGCAAGCGCCCTCGGTTGGTTGGACTCGCATTTATGGACACTCAAATTTGTGTGTCAGCTTGTTGGGGTGGTTGCCTACGTGTAGGCATACACATACCGTTAGAATATCAGACATGTTTCGCACTGGCTTACAGAATTGGTTTGATGAGAGATTTTAAGAAATCGTAAATTGGGTCTCTTAAAGTATTTCATCAAGTTTTATGTGACACTAGTTCGGAGATCAAGTGATTAATGAGATTCATAATTACCAAATCTTATAAGATTAGGGAAAGTTAATATTCTATATAATGTTTGTATAAATTATATTCATATGTATAAGAGTATTTTCAAATTGTTTACAGGTAAATAACTTATTATAATTAGTGACCTTGAAATATAATATGAAAAGGTCAAATTAGTAAGAATATTAGAATAATTAATAATAGATTTTACGTCGCAGGAGGTGACATATTCATTGAAGCTTAAAAATATCTATATTTTTAGACATTTCTTTACTACCTACCTCTATGAAAAATTAACAGAATAAGTTTTGCTTTAATTTATGAAGATTAGCATTTTAAATTTTATCATTTAAATACCAGTCTCGGGATTTCCAAAGTCTGACAATGAGATGTGTTACTATATAAATGAAATTTCATTTGATTCTCAGTCAGTTGTAAAAAGGAAATGAAGTACTCAATTCCTCTATTTTTTGTGTGTGAGTGTATTATTAATTATATATTGTTAGCACAATATTTTTTATACAACAATCTATATTATAAGTAGAGCGCATAAATTTACAATAATTTATATAAATATATACATTCTATAACTTGCACATTCAATCATTTTATTAGATTAAATTTTGTTCACATTTTACTTAAAAAATATTATTCTCTTGTGTCAATTACCAAATGCTTTTCAAATTTAAAATTTAATTTCCAGTTTTCTTCCTGTTCAGGAAAGTCCTTTCAAATGAACCTATCATTTCTATATTTACAAGACAGTTCGGTTGGCATCCTGATGATTCGATAAGAAAATGCAATAATGATGAAGCCGAAACTATATCAAGGACAAAAACTGAATTAATCGACGCGAATAAAAATGTTGACGAAATTATAAAAGAGAAAATTACGAACCAAACAACATGGGTTGAATTATCCGACCTGACAGGTCAGCATTGCGACAGGAATGAGACTATAAAATTTTTATCGCAAAAGCTGGTTGATGCTGTTCAAGAATGCTTGAAAAATTCTTTAGATGACGCTAAGAGATCGGAAATTGTTAGAGAATTTGTCAGCAACAGTTGTGCTTCCATTTATAACAAGTAAGTTTTTTAATTACAATTCAGTCCTTCATTCAATAACAAAAAAATTACTTTTTATTTATTAAGATTTTTTTATTCCCACCTTACCGACATTTTTTTGTCAATTCTCAACACGAAATGAGACATCGAGTGAAAAATTTGAGATAATCAATAAAAGACAGTGAGATAGTGCCTTTTATTTAATTTGCCAAATTTTCAACTCAATACTTCATTTTGTGTGAACATGAGATAAGCGAATCGAGTGTCGGTAAAGTAGAAATCAGTTAAGTGGTAAATGACCTTAAACCCATGTAAGAATTAACCGATCCCTACCTTACCGACCCTTTTTTCCCTACAACGATACTTCTACATTTACTAAGATATACAATTGAAAATTTCTAAAATTGAAGCTAAAACGTTAAGGTACGTTTATCTGGTCCTAAATATAGAGATTTATATAAAAAAATTTATTTTTACAAAAATTTAAGACCAAATAAACATACCTAAGCATATTTTCTGTAATTTTATAAATTTTCAATTTGATATTTCAATGAATGTACAAGTAAGGTTACAGAGAAAAAATGTCGGTAAAATAGGGATCGGGTAAGTCTTACCCGTGCAGAAATTGCCCCATTTTGCCCCATTTAAAATAGGGTTCTGACAAGGCCCTGGTCAGTTTTTCTATTCTGAATAAAATGAAATAAATTATAATAAGGTGCTAATCGGGCAGCATAATAGGACTATGTAATTATTAACATAATATCATCTGATTATTCCGAATTGAAAATATTTAGATTTAAATATTATATTTAAATATTAAATTATCCATTTAAATATTTAAATAGTTTTCTGTTTCATTGCGAACGCAAATATATAAATATTATTTATTTATTTCCTTGTATTGTTTCTTATGTTCTTTGCTATGTTTTGACATATTAAAATTACATTTTCATAAAAGCAGGTAATTTTTATTTATAATTTATTATAGTTTTTTTTTAAAAAGGCATTCACTAGAAAAACTGACAAGGCCCTGACTAGTTTCCCCTATATAGGGTATTTGCGAGTCCAACCGTTACACCCTTGTCGGGTTCTAACCAGTTTTACTGACCAGAACCACACCAGAAGTAGTGGAAACTGACCAGAACCCTACTAGGGCCACATCAAGATTTCTGCACGGGTACATGACCTTAAGGCCATGTATTACTATTCGATCCCTACATTACCGACATTCATTTATCCGCAACGTTACTTCTAAATTTATGGAAATATCAAATTGAAAATTTATAAAATTACAGAAAATATGCTAAGTTTATAACTGGTTCTAAAATTTAATTAAAATACAAACATTTTTTAATTAATTTTTTTTATAAATATAAATATTTAGGACTAGATAATATATCTTAATCCTTTCAATTTAATTTTTAAAATTTTCAATTTTTAGAAGTAACGTTGCCTGCATCCATGGCTTTAATTATAAATATTGAAAAATTGTTTCAGATATAACATTCAATAATTGGAATTCAAAGCAATAAAAGAAGTCATGGAATTATTATGATTATCTGCTGTAAATGATTTAATAAAATAATTATTTGTAAATTTGATTTCTTATAATTTATGTTACACTATTAGAAGAGCAATTTTTTTAAAGTAGGTTCAATGATGACACTACGAGCAAATTTCAATTTAAATTGAAAAATGTTTGTCTACTTTTTCGTAAAATTAAACATTTTTTATCTTACAACTTGGTTCCTAAAATTAGATTATTTAGCAAAAAGAATATCGACTACAAATATTTCAATGAAATATCTTAAAGAGGATACATCTCTTTTTAAATTATCATAATTAAAAAAAATAATATAAAAAATGTTGTTTCAAAACTGATTGGAGTCATAAATAGTGAGGATGATATAAAACTCCTTTATTGCCGTTTATTGAATTATTTTAAGCTATCCAGTTATTTCATTTCAAATGGACAAGAATTCGTCCTAAAATGTCGGTAAGGTAAAAAACGGAAACTCGATACATGCCAAAAATGTCGGTAAGGTAGGCATCGGAATAGGTTCAAAACAAAATAAGAAAGAATAATTAGCAAACAAATATTTAATATAAAAATCTTATCTACACATTTCGTACAGTAATGAATAAATAACTACAATAAATTACTAGACACGTAAAAAATGATTTGTCAAATAAATAGTTTCTTCGTCGTAGAAAAGAATTTTCTATAGCTTTCTACATCATTTTTATGGCTTCACTGTCAATATTTGATACAAAAGTATACTTTGGTTTGTAACAATAATGCCTCGGATTTCTTCCACTTTTATATCATATATAAAAGAGAAAAAACTCCTTATAATAACAGAAAAGTATTTTCAAATTTTGGCGCCCAAATTCTACTATCTATCTCTCTATTCAAAAATGAGGAGAGCAGAAATTAAAAGATGGCGCAAAAATAAAAAAAATTCATAGACTGAGGTTTTATATATCAGCAGTCAGTAAGTGAGAAAACTTCAAAAAGCATCTATTTTTGTAAAAAGAATTTAAAATTTCAGAGATTGATAATTCTTATAAATTTAAGTGATCTCTATCAATTCCTGATCAATTTTCCCTGAGTTTAAACTACAGGATGAAGGTTAGTGACTCGATACACTTGGGTGTAAGGCGAGAAGCCATTATGCTGGCGCATGGGCATTGTAGGCAATATTTTGAGCTGATTCGTCAATTGACCTTCCCCAGTATCCACTATGATCGTCTTCATGATCATAATGATGTTGATGTTGAGCGTGTTCGTAGTAAATAACTTTGGAAGGATGGTGACTCTTCTTCAGATCCAGCCAAAAGCGAGCAACGTTGACTATGAGACTGATGATTGCGATGATGAAAAATTTCACTTGTAGATGAGTCGATATGAGTTGGAGCAGAAAACTCAGCTTCGATTTGATAAGCAAGGCAAGAGGGATCAACTTCATTAGGTGCTTCTTCTTCTTCTTGCTAAACTTCTTCTTACGAGCTTCTCCTGGAATATAAAAAATTGTTATGAGAAATTTATATAATTAAATAAATTTTATAATTTTTGTAAATCAATTTTTTAAAGTTTATTATCATTTTTATGAAACATGTAATAAATAATATTATATTATATTCCCCTTTATCATTTCCCTTCTCCACGATTTCCCGTTATCATTTCCTTTTACCATATCCCTTTCCCATTATTCCCTTTAACAATTTTTTTTACTATTTCCCTTTCTAGTGATTTTCCTTTACCTTTAAATCCGTGTACCCTTTCCCTTTACCATGATTTACTGTTTCCCTTTACCATTTCCCTTATCCATTTTCTTTAACTATTCCCCTTTATCGTGCTTTCCCTGTACCATGATTTCCGTTTACCATTTCCCTTTATCGTAATTTCCATTTAAAATGATTTCTCTTCACCATTCCCCTTTATCATGATTTTCTTTATCTTTGCCATTTATCATTTCCCTTTTACCATGATCCTCCCTTTCCATTTTCCTTAAAAATTTCCCTTCAACATTCCCATTAACGTTTCCCTTTACCACTTCCTTTTACCATTTCTCTTTCCCATGATTCCCTTTTATCATTTCCCTTCACCGCGATTCCCCTTTACCATTTCCCTTTCCCATGATTCCCCTTTTCCATTTCCCTTAAGAATTCCCCTTCACCATTTCCTTTCACCATTGCCAATTTTTTTTACTATTTCCTTTTATCGTGATTTCCCTATAACTTGAATTCCGTATACCCTTTCCCTTTACCATTTCCCTTAAACATTTTTTTACTATTCCCCTTTATCGTGATTTCCTTTACCATGATTTCCATTTACCATTTCTCTTTACCACTTCCCTTTAAGGTTTTCCTTTACTATTTCTCTTTATCGTGATTTCCCTTTACGATAATTTCCCAATACCATTTTCTTTTACCATTATTTCCGTTTACTATTTCTCTTTAACATTTTCCTTTATCATTTCCGTTTACTCTTTTCTACACTTTGTTTTGAAACATTTTTTTAAAATTTTGCATGTTATTTGAAATAATCGTAAAAAACAAGCGCATTAAAATACATAGTTAAACGCAATTTCAAGGAAATCAGATATTTGACATTTTTGGAAGTTTATCTTTAAAATTTTCAAAAAATATAAGTGCTGAATATGACTAATGTTGAGTCTAAGTGAAAAACGTAAGTTAATGTTATTCAAGTTTGATGAATGACTTGCCGTTACGGAGTACATTCTTTTTAAATGATCCTGAGGTCTATTAAATTTATTTTACGATATTGCGGTTATTGTTACTACTATAGATGAGAGATATACTGCACCATAGTCTCAGACACCTGAGCAAGAATTTATGTGCTTGAAGAAATGAATATTTACGAAACAGGTTCTAATAAGTGGATTAGGAGTATACTTTCGCTGCCTTTCTGTGAATTCTACCTCGTAATCTCTCGAATTAAAGAAAGGATATTAAAAAACATTTCCAATTAATTAATTTATTTAACTAGCTTCCAGTTATTCACAAGTCAATTAGGGTTGGAACTACATTCTATCCAAGATTTTCTAAGTATTTCATTACACCAAAAATTTTAATAGTGTAACATAATTATGCATTCAAGCGAGATTTGCCCAGAAATAAAAGCCCACCAGAAAATATTTCTTAGCCTTAGGTGCTATATTATTATTGGGCCTTATTTCCATTTAAAATCTTTTTAATTAAATACGTTATTAATTTTTATGCGTCATATTCTTTTTGGGTTTTATCACTTAAATTGTTGGCTTTGTGTCAATATTTGTTCTCTTATCAATTTTGGGAACCACGTATATCAATTTTAAATCAATTTTGGGTCCTTCATAATATTGGGTCAAAATAAATTTTTGGCTTTATTTTGATTTATGCCTTATGTCCATACTCGGTCAAATTTCAGTTTTGGGTCCTATTTAAATATTTCACTCTGTGTCGATGTCCTTGCCGGGCCCTATTTCAGTCTTGTATTCAATGCAAATTTTGCGTTTTAGATCATATTTGGTTTAAAGGTCATATTGTATCCTGTCAATTTTACGTTTTATCCGAATTCGGGGACATTTTTCAATTTTGGGCTCTATGTCAATTTAGAGTAATGTCATATTGGGTCCAATGTTCATATAGAATCCTATGCCAGTTTAAAATCCTATGTGAATTTTAGGTTCTATGTCAATTTTTGACCTTATGTTATTATTTTTTTCCAATCTTTATATCGAGCCCTATGTCAATTTTCGATTCTATACTAAGTTTTCGTCATATATGAGAATTTGACACTGTACAAAACTCGGATCCTGTCAATTTTGGGACCTATGTTTTTGTATCTTACGTCTATATCGGGTGCAATGTCCATATTGGGACTTATGTCAGTTTCAGGTAATATACTAATATTTCTATTTCAATTTTTGTCCCTATGTCAATTTTTGGAAACTTCATTATGAGCACTGTGTCAATTTTGGGTCCTATTTCAGTTTTCGAAATTGAATGTTCCAATCTTAGGTTGCAATATCTATTTTGGATCCTATGCCATTTTTGTGTCCAATGCAAATTTTGGGTCGTATGTCAATTTTGAGTCTAATGTCAATTTTGAGTGGTTTGTCGATTTAGAGTCAATTGTCAATTTTGGGCTTTAGTTCCATATTGGGTCGAATATCCCTAGTGGATCCTATTTCAGTATTTTATTCTTTCCAATTTTTAGACTTATTTAAATTTTTCGTCCTATTTCAATTTTGGGTCTTAGGTACATATAGGATCATTTGTCCATATTGGACCGTGTTTAAGTTTTTTATTCTATGATACTTTTGGGACTTATTTCCATTTTACGACATATTTAAATTTTTTTACTCTACGTTGTATTTTAGGTCCTATGCAAATTTTGGGCCCTATGTAAATTTCGGGTCCAATGTCAATTTTTTGTAGTTTGTCAATTTTGGGTCTTAAGTCCATATAGGGTCCTGTGTCAGTTTTTTATTCTGTTAAAATTTTTTTATTTATTTGAATTTCGGGCTCTGTGTTAATTTTTGGGTCTTATGTTGGATTTTGAGTAATACATAAGTTTTTGGCTCTATATAAATTTTGGATCCAATGTCAATTTTGTGCACTATGTAAATATAACATTTTGGCTGAATTTTAATATAAATTCGAATTTAGCTTATAAGTAAACTGCATTCTATAAAATGGTGAATTTTTTGCGACCCAGAAACCATCGTAACTTCGAGGTTCAACTCGTTCTCTCGCGCGAACCCGCAAGTCTTAAAACGACTTCCCTTTCCCTTCACCTCGCGGCGCCTTACTTTTCTGAATTGTCTTATGGCATAAGGAATAAGTATACTGATGGGCTTCCGAGAAATGGAACACGATGCACTCAATTTTGTACTTTCGCACTTCTTCCTCCACAAATGGAGGAAGTTCATCTACATTCTTCATTAGTATGTTTCAACGGTCAATTTAAACACCATTTATGTCCAGTTTTCAGTAGTTAATTCTCATCTTTACTATACCGTAATTATACGAATTCAAAATTAGTGTGTAATGTATATAACTTATCTTTCTTTATGAGGAATCATGAAATCCAAACAGGTCAAATTGATCTAACTTCTAGAGAAAATATTCGAACTGGTGTTTTTATGTAAAGTGTGAAACTTATATTTAGTGAAAAAATACTAAATAGATAAAAAATAAATAAAAAAGTTCCAAAATTAACTTCAAAATATAATATTCAAAATATAAATCCCAAAGTTAATGAAAGAAAAAATTTCGTAAAAAAATAAGGCCAAAAATGAGTCTTAAATTATAAGGCCCAAATATAAATAAAAACAATAAGACCCAAAATAAGTACAGATAATATAATACCCGAACTAAAAATTTAAAAAGGTCAAAAAGTACCCAAAATATAAGTAAAAATATCTCAAGGTTCAAACATAAGTCCCAAAATTATAAAACTGTAGGACCCATAGTAAATATCAAATTATAAGACCTAAAACTATAAGACCCAAAATTAATCACAAAATATAAGACACAAAGTACAAATCTCAAAAACAAGAGCCCTAAAAATGTAGCAAAAATTAAGTTTAAATATGAAAGGCATAAAAAAGATGGACTCCGAAAACATAAGATCAAAACTGGGTCCAAAAATTAAACACAGACTTTAAAGTTTATAGTCCTGCCAACCAATAGTTGATACAAAAATAAGTCCCAAAATAGGCCCCAAGAATACAAGACCCGAAATAAAGTAACAAAATAAAAGACCCAAACAATTTTAAAAATGAGGCCTAAAATGTGCCAACCAGAAAATAAGTACCAAAAGTGCAGACTGAAAAATTGTAAGGCCCAAAATTTGTGGTAAAATATAAGACCTAAAAATTATGAAAAATTTAAGATTCAGAAATTATTTCTTGAAATCTTACTCAAAAAATAAGTTCGAAGATATATATGACAAAGTACAATAAGGCCCAAATTAAAGGTCCTAATTATAATTCCTAAAAATATAAGTGAAATGAATTATAATAGTTGAAAATTGATGGAAAATCTCGTCGGTGAATGTACTTTCTTCGAAGCGAGGAGACTGAACTCAACATAAAAAAGTTGTTAGCTCTTTCATTTACACTACTAACGTAACCGGATTACGTTACTACTTCAATGTCAATGTCTACAATTCTAGACTGGTGTAAAGTTCATTCATAAAGAAAAATTGCATCTTTTTACTTGCTCAAAATAAAAATTGTTCCTCTTTTTAATTTCGAAATATTTTGTTATTAAGTGATAATAAAAATGTTTTGGATTCTACTTTTCTTTTTCTTTTTAATTTGTGATGTCATTTTCAAGAATAAGATCAATCTCTGATTTTCGAAACACAAATTCAGTTTATCCGTTTAAAAAAAATATTATTTCTTCATAGAATTTCTAATTTTAGATTTTCCGGAGTTGATAGAAAAGGTTTTTTTCTCAACCGTTATGCGAATGCATGGTGACCCATTGAAATTCATTAAACCGCATGTGACACGAAAACACAATTCGAACACGATACCCACGCACATATTCGATACGATACCAAATTTGACTTAATACGCTTCACCTACTTAAGATTCTTTTACGTGACTGCATTCTTCAAGAGTCATATTAGAAACTTTCCAATTTGTTTTTGGCCAAGAAATAAGGGATGGTATTTTTAGCGGGAACTAATTAAACCAAATTTAGCACGAACACAAACCCCACAGAGCTATAAATGTCGGTAATTATCGGTAAGAGAAATCTACCACTTACACTCAGTCCACTTCTTTATCAAAAAAAAAAATGAAGAAATATTAGGTTAGATAAAATAATATCCAAGTGTAGGACCACAAAAATAAGGTGCAATAATATAAGATTTAAGTACAAAACTAGAAGTCTCAAAATTAAGTTTAGACAAAATAATAATCCAAAAAGTTCGAATGAAATAATATCCAAATGTAGAAATTGAAGGTATAATAATAAGATATTATTATTATTATTATTTGGGACTTGTGCTTTTGAGTTTTTATTTTTGAGATTGTGTTTTAGGTCCCCATTTTCATATAATTTTATTGGGCCTTGTTTCATAACCTTATATTTTTTGGGAATTATTTTAAGGTTCTTTTTTTTGGATATAGGTAATATTTTAAAGTACCTATATAAGTTAAACTATAGTATTAAAACAATCTTAGATAAGATAATAATAAGGCCCACTAAAATAAATATCAAATATAGAACCCAAAAATGAATCTTTGAAAACAAAACCCATAAAATAAAAAAGATCAACATAAAAGAAAATAAGACCCAATTTTTTTTTCTTTGTCTACTTACACAAGTATTGACGAGCGAAAAGGTCATAAAAGAATCACGTACCGCAATAACGACGGTTTCAGTAGCACATAGCAAGGCTTGTTAACACTAATTAAAACGACAAGTGTAATTTGTGGTGTGAGTTCATTTATCTGGAGTCGTGTTTATTTATTTGCAAAAGGAGAAATTGTGTAACGTGTCGCATCATTATTTTCTAGACTCGTTATAACTTATTTGATTTAAAATAAAAGAAACGAGCATTCACAATAATAATTTGAAGGTCAAGTCCTGTTGCATTTTTCAGTTGCACTCTTTTTTTTTCTAACTGTAAAGAATATTCGTAGCCATGTTTACAAAAAAATTATATAATTTTTTTTTAATTAGGAAAGATTGTTTTAATACTATAGTTTAACTTATATAGGTACTTTAAAATATTACCTATATCCAAAAAAAAGAACCTTAAAATAATTCCCAAAAAATATAAGGTTATGAAACAAGGCCCAATAAAATTATATGAAAATGGGGACCTAAAACACAATCTCAAAAATAAAAACTCAAAAGCACAAGTCCCAAAATGGGTCAACATGTAGGGTCCAAAAGTATAAACCACAAAAATAAGAACCAAAACCATAAATCCCCAAGAAAGTCCAAATTTAAGAAAACAAGACTTCAAAAATAAGACACAACACATAAGGCTCAATGAAATAAGTATCAGAACAACTAAGGCCCGGTAAAATAAGATACAAATACGGAACCCAAATGTAAGACTAATGATAATAAGTCACTCAAATATAAAATCTAAAAAAATATTATCCACAGATTAAAAATAAGGCTAAAAATATAAGACTCCAAAAATAAGGCCCTTTTCTTAGAAAAATAAGACCCAAATATAAGGCAGAAAAATGCAAGTTTCAAAAATAAAATACAATAAAGAGACCCAAAGTTATTTACAAAAATATAAAACCCAATAATAAGGTCCAATAAAATTAGACCTAAAAAACTAAAATTATGCCAAAAATAATTGAGCCATTTGTATATTAAATTTAAAGAATTTTCTGTTTTAAATTTGAAAGCGAAAAGTAACACTATAAAAATTATTTTTTTAATTAAAGATTGCAAAAACAATTAAGAATTAGTTGTACATTTTTTCAAATGTTTTTATACCTACTTTTTGTTAAATAAAATATTATAAGTTAATTTGCTCTTTAATTTTATTCGATTCTCTTTTTTAAAAGAATAGTAGCATTTAAACAAAAATTAATTAATTGACTTTTTATGTCACTTTTCGTTTTAAATGTTAGGAATAAGATTAGAAAACGCGTGAATGATATGGTATTAGATTCGAGTCAATTCTACGGTTATAAATAAGTGGGCGTCGCACATATTAAATAGGGACAATTTTTATTTGTCCACTGGCACGCTTAATCGATCGACTAACGGCATTAAAAAGAAAGTGCTTCGTCTTCGCTTTTGGAATTTAGTTTTCCTCAAATACCTCAGAAGTGTTTCTTAGTTTGGAAACTTACAACCGAAAAAAATATTGTAATTTAAATAATTAACTACATAATTATATAAATTAATTATTTACTATTAAAAATTTTTTGTTAAGTATTTAACACACTGGAATCATAAAATAATTAGTATCATTATTTCAAAGATTTAATAATTAATTGACCTTATTATTTAATTAATTATTTACATTAAAATATATTTCCGGCAAATTTAATTTTTGGAAATTAAAAATATATTTCTTGAATTTCATAAAAGGAAAGATATAAAATATAGCAAAATTATAAACACCACAAATAAGACCCAAAACCACAAATTCCAAAAAAGCCCAAATGTAGGATCAATAAATAAAATTCCCAAAAATAAGACCCAATGTATAAGAATCAGAACCAAATAAGATCCAATAAAATAAGATACAAATACAGAACCAAAATGTAGGACCCAAAAATAAAAATAAATACTCGAGATAATTGCCACAAATATAAAATTAAAAAAAAGGCTCACAGATTAACAACAAGGCCCAAAATATAAGATCCAAAAATGAGAATCATTAAATAAATATAAAACACAAATCTAAGAACCAAATGCACAGTGCAAAAATATACATTCCAAAGATAAAGTACATTAAAAAGATACACAAAAATAAGGCCCAAAAAATAAGTACCGAAAATATAAAATGAAAAAAACAAGGCCAAAAAATACGATATCCAAATATGTGACCTAAAAACACAAACCTTAACAGACTGAAAACCACGAGTCCCAAAAAGGGCTGAAATGTAGGATCAAAAAATATAAACCACAAAATAAGACCCAAAACCATAAATCCCAAAAAGGGCCCAAATTTAAGTGAAAAAACTTCAAAAATAAGACACATAACATAAAGCCTAATGAAATAAGTATCAATACAAATAAGACCTGGTAAAATAAGATACAGATACAGATCCCAAATTTTGCCAAAATTTAGGGACCAATAAAAACGAAGACCATATAAGAATCTGAACTACAAGTCCCTAATATATGACCCAAATATTAGACCGCAAAAATAATTTTCCAATTGAAAGTTTTTTAATTCTTTAAAAAACAAATAATTTATAAAATAAAAAAGAAACCTACCCAAACCTCGGTCTTCAGATTCGTCATTTTGTGTGTTCTCAGTTTCGGTCGTGCCGAAAAGTGTACTAAGTCCCTCAGCGACGAAATTTCCGGTCTCCTCAAGGACGACACTCATCGGAACCTCACTTCTTCTTCCGGAAACTTCCAACTCAATTTGGTCAATTTCTTTCGCAAGCCTTTTTCTGGCACAGGAAGCACTATTTGCCTCCAGGATGCACTCCAGAAATCCTTTTTCCTCCTCAGCCAAGGTCACAATGACAGTGTCGTAAACGAGGAAAATTCCGAAAATGGCACACAGACTCAACTTCATGATGTCGATTTAAAAAATACGTCCAGTTAAAAAAATAATTATTTATTTATTTACAAAATAAACAAAAATAATTGATTTGGGACTGATAAGTCCCTTTCGAAATCACAACGCGGAACCGCACTTTTTTATTTGCTGCGCGCTGCACCTGGCTCCTTTTTCTACTTGTCCTTCCGGCTAGTGGAACAAGTTCGAGTGGTAGTAAACCACGCGTGGAAGCAGCAACCAGATATATGCGAGTGGGTCTGATGGGGCCTGAGTGGACCCCCTCAGGATCATCAGCCAATCGGTAGGACGACACCTTCCCCCACCCGCGTGACGTTGCTGATAATCCGGGCCCGGAACCGCTATAGCGTTGTAGGCCCACTTTTCTTTTCTCTCGGTTGATCTTTTATTTCTTGGGAAGTCAGATTCGAAGCCTTGCATGAATGAGGACCAGCGATCTTTATCTCGATCAAATGGCCAGATTATGTTCTGTCAGCTTGATTCATTTACAAGAGAAGAGGAAGTCCGTCTTTGAGGGGGGAATTTTTTTCTGTGGGAGATGGGAGAGTTAGAGATTTGAAGGTCAAAGTATTTGGAAAAGCGGTAGAAAGACACATCTCAGTAATATTTGACACCAAAATAAGGCCCATTAAAATAGTAGCCAATTTATAAAGTTCAAATATCAGGACCTCGAAAAATAAAGCTTCAATATACTAACGGAAAAATAAGAATCAAATTTAGGACTCAAAAATAGGACACAAATGTGGAGCCAGAAAGGCCCAAAATTTTTAATAAAATAAGACCCGAAAAAGTATTCAATAAAACAAGACCTAAAAGTATAAGCAAAAAATCCATAAACATAATGCCCGAATGCAGTACGATAAAATAAGATCCCGGAAACCGGTACGATGATTTGAGCTTAAAATTAATCCCAAAATAATATCCATTATATAAAATACAATAAAAGTAATTAAACCATGAACGAGAAAACAAGGCCCAGAATATAAGGCCCAAAAATATTTTTAAATATTAAGGTCAGCAAAATAATACACGAAAATAAAGCCCTTAAAAATAATTATCAAAATGTAAGATACGAAAAAAAAAACAGAAAAAGTATAAGGCCCGAATGCAGGAAATATAAGGCTCAAAAGATAAGACCAAATAAAATAATGTGTAAAATATAAAATAGACCTAAAATATAAACTTCAAAAAATGAGACTCAATAAATGAACTCTTTTAAAAAAATTATAATTTCATTGTGTTGTTCTACGAGGATCAGTAATATATTAATCCTCTTGTTTGGTGAGTTTAATACTCTACTTTTTACAGTCTTTAACTCTTTTTTACAAGTTTATAAAATTTTATAGACATCCGTGATGAAAGTGAATGACTCTGTATTAAGATATTTGAGATGCTGATCTATAGTGAGTCCAGAAATTTCTCTTTTCCTCATCTCCCGTATTTCTCAGCGTTCAATGAATATTAAAATGAGCTCAAACTGTTAGAGGTCTTTAGACTCATTAAAATTTGCATTATGGGCTAATTTATTCTATCAATGTAAATTCAAATCTCTCAAAAAATCTTGTTTAATCAATAAAATGGTTTCTTGCCATTTTTACTACCAAACTTTTTTTGGTTCTCTGAAACCAAAAAAGATCAACCACTTATTTTCAGAATTTCAGGAAATCAAATTAGAATTTTATTAATATATATATATATATATA
>UCOK01019600.1:0-29579 GCA_900474325.1 Synergus umbraculus | reverse complement strand
TATATATATATATATATATATATATATATATAATGAAAGTAACGAGTCTGTGAAACCTAACAAATGACGAGGAGAAAGAAAAACCCCATTAGAGGTTCAAGAGCTAAAGGAGAAATGGAGAAAATATGTGCCAAGAAGATGAAAAGAAAGTGGCAAAAAAAATTGTTATATACTTAGAATACATTTTAAAATGAATAAAAGAATGAAGACCTTTTCAACTTTTACTTGTACAATAAATCTTGAATAAATTTACTTTTGATGCACTTTCTGACGGTCTAGAATGAAGGCAGAGAGCTGAAAAATTTTATTTGCTGCTTTACTTATCGGAAAACGACTTTCCTGTCTTCTGTTACATTTTTCCCAAGCTCGAAGTTTATATTTCCTTATATTCTTTAAGCTGAAATGTCAGACTTGAAATTTCTATGTTCCAGGCAACATAGACTTCTAAAAATGTCAAGGGCTAGATTAGGGTTTAAAAGGTCATTCATTAAATCTCTTCCAACCCCGCGGTTACGAAATATCTTTTCTACTCCTTGCGTCCATATCATTAACGTCGATACCAAGTAAACTAATTGTAAGTAGATACAAGTGAATAGTTCAAAGGACATGAGCCACCATATCAGCTAAGCTGAGACTATATTATTAGACGCTTAATGATCTAGAGGATCATCACTTCTCTCTGTGAATTAGAGATAGTTAATTTTGAAGCAGTATAATCCCTTTAAGGTCGCTTGGGCGAAGATTCCAGGTTGCTAATGTTGGAATTCAGGTCATGTGCCTAATTAACATCTGGTCAGGATACTCACATCGAACGTCGAATCGGACTTCTGTGCTGGATGACATGCCCGAATTTGTATATGCTGGATGTATGGCGACACAACGAATTGGTTGTCCGTAACGTGATCGTTCGGCCAAAACCCTGCAAATACTGTAGGTAGCCCAAGTGCGAGGATTATCACTCTCCGTTGAGTTTACTTGAGGAGAACTTGGCCTCAGCTCCTTCTCACCCAAATACCTATGAACATTCAAATTTGCATTTTCAATGGCTGTATAACAACTTCGTGGAATGCAATTCCAGTCAGCGGTCTCTAACCGCCAGCTAACTCCTAATACATTATATAAGATCTAAGATTAAGTTTATTCACGCAAATTACTCAAGATTATGATACTGATACAGTAACATTATAAAATTACTAGAAAACTAAATACTTCTTTTGCTTCTTACAACTTTTCGACGATTTTCAATTTATTTTGACGAAATTCAGAAGATTTTAAAAAGATTTCGTAGAATTTTAAGGGATTTCCGGATATTTCGTGAAATTTTAAAGGAATTCATGCAATTTAAAAAAATTTTTAATGATATAATTATAACATTCCAGCATTTTTTCATAAAAAAAAAGAAATCTGATGCATTTCAAACTTTAGAATGGAATTATAAATGTATATTTTGTGAATAATTCATTCGTTTTTAATTTTTCTAAGAGGATGGTAGTTTACTTTAAATCATTGGGTTGAAGTAACAGACGTCTAGTCCGACGAATATTTTTATTTCATTTTTTTTGGATTTATTGGATTATATCAAAAAAAAATTTCCAAAATTATTTTATTTTTATTTATTTACCAGTAGAAATTTACTAGGGGTTTTTAAAGAAATTTAGAGGGATTATAAAGAGATTTTAAGTGATTTCGGAGAATTTCAAGATATCTTAAGGAACTTCAAAGGATTTTTAGGCGAATTTAAAATAGTTTAAGGATTTTCAAGAGTTTTTACAAGATTTCAAGAGTTTTCATAAGATTTTAGTGACAAGTGATTGTAAAGAATTTCAATGGATTTTAAAAGAAATCAAGAGAGTTTAAAGATTTTAAAAAGATTTCAAAACTATTTAGGTGATTTTAAGAAATCCTAAGGAATTTATTCTAATGTGCAGTAAATATTAAATTAAATCTCTTAAAATATCTTGAAATCTCTTAAAATTCCTTAAAATCAATTCAAATGTCTTGAAATCTTGTAAAATCTCTGCAAAAATGCATTGATAACTCTTTTCAGCTCTTTTAAAAATCCCTTTACTCCCTAAAATTTCACTGTTTCTCATGGGAAACAGTAAAATTTTACTGTGAAACAGTGATTTTTTACAGTTTCAAATTTAGAGAGTAAATTCCTAAATTCAATCAAAATCTCTTAGCATCCCTTGAAATTCCTTAAAATTTCTATAAATCTCTTGAAATCTTTTGCAATTCTTTAGTCTCTTTAAAATTTCTCTAAATTCTCTAAAACTGCTAAATACAAATTTTGGGTTTTGGGAACAGTGGAAACTCTTTTTTTTATTATTATTCCAATAAATTAAAAAAAATCGTCAGAATAGACGTTTGAAACTTCAACCCAATCTTTAAATCTACGTAATTTAATTTCGTAGAATTTTAAGGGATTTCCGGGTATTTCGTGAAATTTTAAAGAAATTCATTCAATTTTAAGAAATTTTTAAGGATAAAATTATAACATTTCAGCGTTTTCACAAAGAAAAGAAATCTTATTCATTTCAAACTTCAGAATGGAATTATAAATGTATATTTTATGAATAATTCATTCGTTTTTCATTTTTCTAAGAGGATAGTAGTTTACTTTAAATCTAGTAATTTAATTTAATTCATTAATTTTATTTGATTTCTTAAGTGCTGCGATTTGTTGGAAAACGATCTTGTGTAAATGTAATATGTGTACATATATATATGTATATGCATAGCTTGTTGTAACAACGACTTCTTAGTCCCAGAGCCAAAGTGCTCTTAAGAGCATTGCTAGCTCTACTTTTTTCTCCCCTTTCGAGGATTTCCTTCTTTTTTATTTTACTAGCTTCTCTTTCACAGTATTTCTCCTTCAATTTTCTTTAGAGAATTCCAAGGTTTTCGAGTTCAGTACCTTCTCTTAATCAATCAATTTGATATTTCTCTGGGAAAATGAAGTGTCTCAAGGATTCGTTGCTCTTTATTCAACCTCTCCATTTCAGTATTTTAAGGGAGAGTGCGCTCAAACATGTTTGAGAAATATTGTTGACTGCACAAATTTTTCTTCCTTCATTTATTTCTAATTTAGCTTCTCGTTCAGTTCAAAATTTTTAAAATAAATTGAATAACCATTTAGAACTAATCAACTTTAATTTTCATCTGCACTCTTTATAGCTATATAGGTAACTCTTGAATAATTATATACTAATGTATTTTAACATACATGCTTGTAGAATGTACATATTATGTAGACAGCAGGTTAGCAGAGGTAATTCCGCCAGAGATGGGCTTGCAGGAAGAGATGCTTCACTTGACGGAATTCGTAACCATGTGGCTTATAGAAGCAGTGGTTTCGTGTTATGTGTCTTTAAAGGCTCAGAGGTAATTTCAAGTTTGCCATTTCGGCACTGTTTTGCCTTCAGAACTCTACAAGATAATATTAACTATGTTTTCATGCAAAAGTCCCTAATTAACATGCATTACTCGTAATTAATTACTTCTGAAAGTTAATATCTTTCCTCTCAAAAGTACGAAGGAAATAATACAATTCCAATTGGTAAGAAAGTAATTATTAATTTTTTACAAAAGAGGAAATTAAATACATATTTATTATGTATTTCCCAACTAATATATAATTTAAAATTGGAAATCGTCTAAATTTTTCGAGTAGAAAAACTTGTTTTTTAATTTTATTAGCTATGTACATAGGTTACAAACTTTGATTCTTTGAGATAGAAATTTTATTTTTATGTTTAAAGAAGACGTGAGGTACATCATGATTATTCATGGAATATAAAATGCTTGGTGTTGCGAATATTCCTTTACCCACATCCAACATTTTTTTATGCAAAAGTAGCGAAGCAAGCACAAAAGGGAAAAGAAAATAATATCCAGAGAAAACTCCGTTAAAAAGATTTTATGATTTTATAAATTTTTTACGATTCGGCCTTTATAAAATATGATTTTCTGAAAAAGCTCTTTGCGTCTTGTCAGAAAAATGTGTTATTTCGAAAGATTTATTGTCGTCAATATTCAATAAAAAAAAATATTGAACCTTATTATATGATATTACTCGGAAAGGTAATACTAAATTTTTCTATAGTGTGAACTATAATTTAGATCTTACAAATTAGAATTAAAAAGTGTCATTTCCTGATGGCTTGAAATGTAAAATCGTCTGTGAACATTTTACCAGCTAGGATCCAATTATATTTAAAAAACAATGAAGTAAAATTGTTCAAATTCCGTAACAATAAGAGTAAAAATACGCTGACAAAATGTTCATAAATTGTTCCACAAGATAAACGAGCAATATTTGAGTGAATTTGGGCACATTTAAAACATTGAATTTTTCGAAATAGAAAAAAATCTCTCCGTACATTAAATCGGCTGTATTTCTCTCGTTTATTACAATTTAAAAATAAATATAAAATTGTTCTTTTTTTATTGGAAGAAAATGGAGATATATTTTTCTATATTTAAAAAATGCGAAACGTGTCCAAATTTACATTGAAAATTCAAATAAACGACTGTACCTCTGTAGAAAAAATTATAATAACGCTGCTAGCATAAAAAAAGGGTTGTGATTTTTTTTTTTTGAAAAAGGTAGAAATTGTTTCGAAGATAGCATTAAATACTGAGAAATCGACGTGTAACATTTACGAACCATTTAATTAGAGGTGAAGGATTCCCATAGCGCGCTGTGCACTTGAGCGTGGCGGTCTCACCTGCACGGGCTGTCACGTTGCTACCCGGTAGAATTAGTTTATCGGCGTACTCTATCTGTGGTCGCTGAGGGCTCACTGGAATGAGACAATTAGCGAAGATTAATTCGTAAGCTCTCGTTCATCCGCTACACGGTTACGCGTGGTATTTTTTGACGCTGTACATTCAGCTTTTATCGATTTTTCCCCTTCACAAATACTCATATGGAAAGATTGACAATATTCTACTTCATTTTTCTAAGGCTGAGTAATGAGCATACAAATCCGACAAATTCCGGACAACTTTTGAATTCGGCAAAAAAAATTCGCGGGATAATCCTCCTATCTTAAAAAAGTGTTGTCACGATATATCTCGAAAATCTCGCATACATTGTTGTTGCAAACCTGATTGGTTTTTGAATGACTTGAAGTTGAAAGAAGAAAAACAAACTAATGGTGCAAAAAAATGTCAGGAAAACCTTCGAAATACGTTAAAATTTCTTAAAACTCCCAAAAACCTCTTGAAGTCCCTTAAAAATCCACAAAAACGATTAAAATCATTTTTTTGTGGAATTTTAGGGAATTTTGAAAATTTTTAAAAGATTTTTTATATTTTAAGGAATTTTAAAGTTTTTCGTTACATTATAAAGGACTTAAGAAACTTGGAAAAAATTTTAAGGAATTATAAATATTTTCGTGGAATTTCAAAGGATTTTAAAAGTCTTGTAAGAATTTTCAGTAATTTTAAAAGATTTTAAGAGGTTTCTATGTATTTAAATCCCTTAAAATTCACAAAAAGGATTAAAATTATTTTTTTGTGGAATTTTACGAAATTTTGAAAAGTTTTGACAAATTTTTACATATTTTAAGGAATTTAAAAGTTTTCCGTTCCATTATAAAGGATTTTAAGTAAATTGCAAGAAATTTTAAGGAATTATAAAAATATTTTCGTGGAATTTTAAAAGTCTTGTAAGAATTTTCAGTAATTTTAAAAGATTTTAAGAGGTTTCTATGTCTTTAAGTCCCTTAAAATTCACAAAAAGGATTAAAATTATTTTTTTGTGGAATTTTAGGGAATTTTGAAAATTTTTGACAGATTTTTTATATTTTAAGGAATTTTAAAGTTTTTCGTTACATTATAAAGGACTTAAGAAACTTGGAAAAAATTTTAAGGAATTATAAATATTTTCGTGGAATTTCAAAGGATTTTAAAAGTCTTGTAAGAATTTTCAGTAATTTTAAAAGATTTTAAGAGGTTTCTATGTATTTAAATCCCTTAAAATTCACAAAAAGGATTAAAATTATTTTTTTGTGGAATTTTACGAAATTTTGAAAAGTTTTGACAAATTTTTACATATTTTAAGGAATTTAAAAGTTTTCCGTTCCATTATAAAGGATTTTAAGTAAATTGCAAGAAATTTTAAGGAATTATAAAAATATTTTCGTGGAATTTTAAAAGTCTTGTAAGAATTTTCAGCAATTTTAAAAGATTTTAAGAGGTTTCTATGAATTTTTTTCTGGACTTTTAGACTTTTTTACTTTAATTTGGTGTTATACTTAAAAATTTGTCGAAAACTAAAGTTCTCCGGTAAAAAATTGTTGGATCCGTATATGCAGAGTTTTTTTTATTTCCAGAAGGTTAAAGGGTACCATCAAGTGGTTGAGGTATTAAAAATGCACGGGAAAAATGAAAAATATTCATTAAAACTTACCTCTGACGACCAACCTTGCTGGTTCTGAGGCTAAGGCATCCTGTGCAGTGAAATCACTGGCAGTAACTTGACACTGCCATAAACCATCATCAAATTCCAAAGTAGCTGACCTCACCCAAAGTGAGCAATCACCAACGTCAGGCGAACCTACCCATTCATATTTCTTCAAGTGCATTCCAATTGGCTGAAACATTAAGAAAAATGTGTTATGACGATTATGCAATCAAAAAAATTTATAAACATATAGAAATTGAATGAAATTGATGGATTTAGCATCAGTTCTAATTTTTCAAATCTGTTGAAATTGGACATTCGGCATATCACAGACCAGAATACAAATATTCAAACGGACAAGATTGGTGTACTTCAACGATGCGCAAAAAGCGTTATGACTATCAGTCATTTAAACGTAAAGTTAACGAGTTTCCATCATACTCGCTTGAAAAGTATGCGAAGCAAATCCTATCAGAATCTCTAGGCACGTGTCAGCCCGTAAACGTGTATTAACATTCCGTCCGGAACGTCAGATACAATGCATCAATGCATTCGTATCGAATTCCATTGAAATCCTTCGGGGTAGAGAGAAGAATATCATGAAATGCCCTCTCGGTCACGCGACTACGTAATCTAGAGCCATTTTCTTTCTAAAGAAATCCAAAGAGAAAAGTTCAAATCTTTTTTATATTGCTTAATAAGGCTTTGTATTCTCTATAATGTATAACAAAGAAAAAATAAATGTAGGTGGAAGATATACAAGGTGGCCACAAGATTCAATTTTTCAATTTCTCTGACATTTCCCTGACATTTCCCTGAATTTTTCCTGACTTTGCCTATAGGCAAAATTCCCTGACAGAATAAATGTTCAATAATATAGTTATTGAAATTTTTCAAAAGTTTCGCACATTAAATCACATTTGAAATCTACCAAGATTCTTTATATATTATAATCCCTAGAAATCCTTGGAAAGCGTCTAAAACCTGGTAAATAAACTATATTAATTATTTATTATTATTATTAATAGATCAACTTCTATATTTTCCCTGACTTTCTCTTCACGGAGAAACCTGGATATTAAACCGTAATATCTAGCTATTTAGATATAATATCCAGAGATTAAAATATTGGTTGTTAGAATATTCGGATTATATATTTTAATATCAACATATTATATCTAAATATCTATAGATAGTCGTCCCATAATTAAATAGCTAGATATTACGGTTTAATATCTAGTTTTCTTCGTGTTTCCTTTCCTAAAATTTTCCTGACATCCTTGACTTCCCTGACATATGTGGTCACCCTGATATAGTTCAAGTTCCAATTCTTCCAGTCAATTCTGGTAAGCGTGAAAAAATATAGCAATTTCTCCTCGTGTTTTCCATTCATTTCTATATTTTCACTTCCGGTCGGAAGATACGCTCTCATAAATTCTTGTTAGGACAGAGTCTTTATGTAAAGCATTCCATTTTTGCCTCTTGCGGTTGAGGGACACAGTTTGGCATCTTCTCTCCTGTAAGTAGTGATAGCAATAAAGATACATACATATATAGAAGAGAGGAAGGAGTAAAGGATCGATGTTGGTTGTAGGGGATCTATTTCGTCGATGCTTTCGAAGAGATTGCCATTGCGTCTGCATTACTCGAGCAGTTCGCTGGTGTTATCAGGGCCTTTGGCCCAGGGGTATGTACCCTATCCTGGTCGGCTTCGTGGTGTATATATGTGCGACTGACGATGGGGTTGAGGTTGGAGGGGTGTGTCTACGGATGCATTACGCTGATTGCTGGTCGCGGCCTCTCCGGAGAACAGAGCGAGAGGGTGTGAGAGAGAAGAGCGAGTGAGAGAGAGAGAAAGAGAGAGAGAGAGAGAATAGAGAAGAAGGAGAGGAGGCCGTGACCCCAACGTTTCACCGAGAAAGAAAGGAAAGGAAAATAAGGGTCTTTCCTCACTTAAGTAAGTGAGCCCGCTTACTTTTCGCGAAAAGCGTGCTGGGATTTTAATTCTTTAATGAATAACGTAGCTTTTACATTCGCCGGATCGACCCATCGCTCACTTCCCTTTTTCCGAGCCATCGATCTATGCGCTCCATCAGGAAATGCGTTAAAATGTATGATGCATGTTGTATCTCAAATTTATAATGTAAAACGAATAATACCTTGAAGGTGAAATTTATTTCGAGGGCTGTGATAATGAATATTCTCTGTGGTAATGATATAATTAATATTAGACACTTTCAGAGGAGGTATATGAGAACTCGTATGAATATTAGCGTCAGAACGGCGCAGACATTGAGGTGTTTGCATGCATACCAGATTAGATTTCTGTCGCTCTATCTGTGTGTATGCTAATCATATTCTCTGTTTGAGAACAGAAAATCTCTTCCGCGATGACTAATGTACCCTTTTGAATCAAGATAATTAGAAACTATAATTTATAATTAATTAATTAGTATTTTTACTCTCTAAAACTGAATCAGTCAAAAGTCACTGAAATTTTCAGTCATCTTCACTAAACTACTAAAATTTTCAGTGATTTTTCACTGATTAAAATCGTGAGAAAAGAGTCACTGCAAATCAGTGGAATTTGACTGGTAATTAGTTAAATTTCACTAATTCAAGTTTAGAGAGTATATATATATATATAAAAATAAGGTTCGAATTAATTGAAAATCGGTATCTTCGCAGTCTTTATAGCATATTGTGGTTTCAGAGAACACAATTAATAATTAATAATATACAAATTGTATTTCAATGTTTCACAAGTATTACAGATTTGACAAGATTTGGCGAGATTTTAAAAGATGCTAATGCAATTTCCTGGAATTTGAAGAGATTTCATAGAATTTTCTGAGCCCTTCTAATAAAATTTTCTGAAGTGTTTGATTTATAACAGTCTAGAATTGTAATTTTAAAACTTTTCATAATACATATCGAAGATCACGTTCACATCTTATTCCGTGCACTGTCTAGCTGGAAACTTGAAAAAGCTTTAAATTTCGCATCACGTAACTATGAATCTCGTATCACGTGTGAATAAAACATTGAAGAAGTTCGAATCTCGAGCATATTCCAAATGGATGCATTGCGCCTTCCTAAACTCATAAAAGCAACCACCGCCAAAGATCTGGACTTCTCTCCGGGATTTTTGGACCTCCCGCACGGAGGTCCATAACCGTTTCAAAACTTTCATTATTTCGCAGCTCGTGTAATTCAATGTCGTCGCTGAAAATTCATTTTCGCCCTCGCTCGGCACTATGAGCCACCCTTGAAATCAGAAACTTTCTGTGTCTCCGCGCTCTTTATTGTAGTAAGAAACATTGTGCTGGATATGAAAATGGGAAATTGGATGCTTTCGCACGTGGTACAACTTTAAATAGACCTTGTTCCTTGACTTGCAGAACTGATTGTTTATTCTAAACACTTAAAACAAGAAAGTTCAACTCCTGGATTTCATAAAAGAGAATCGTTATTAAAGCATTCCCGATGGAAATGATTTATTTTTATGGTACTTAATATTTTCACACCCAGAATACTTACACAATTTAATGGACAAGCCTCCAGCGTTTAAGAATTCATGGAATTAATAATTTATTCCTACTTATTTTCCAGATCATTAGTAACTCTCCCGTGAAAAATTGAATTTCCCGAGAGGTTTATTTACGAGACTGGAGATTTTCGACTCGTTCATCAAATATTGGCCGCATGAATCAGCACTCTCAGCACATTGGTGTAAACACCGTGTTTACAACGAATATTATACGATCCTCAAGGAAATACCAAATCGTAAACACGCTATTAGGAAGTGGGAGGAAAATTATCCAGTGGTTATTAACATCCTTCATAAATATTCACATTGTGAAGGAATAGCAAGAAAATCAAGTAGGGAAAGAGAGGGCCCGGAAGTTATGAGAAATTCTGAGGAACATAAATCTTTTGGTTTACGCCTGTTTCTTCCTGTGGTGATTTCATTTCGTGGAATGGTGGTAGAGAAATTTCTGTCGCGACATGTATAATATCTCGGTACAAAGTTACGACGCTGATATCAATTTAAGATGTGCTGCAATAAGGGTAATAATACAATGTATATATATATATAGCTCTATATATGCAAAAGCTTGTGCAGAGTCGTCTCAATTTTGAAGATTAATTTCGCCGGGAATAATTTTCTGAGATGTTGAGAATAATTAAAAGGAGTTAGGAATTAGCCGCATCATAAGAAAGTATTTCAGTGGCGTTCTGGGAACAAAACTTATTCAATGAAATGCACTGCTTTTTGATTGTATAATTTTATGTACCATAGAATTTTCGATTCAATCAACTCAAGAATTCTTTATCTAACTTTGAAATTAACTAAAATGTGATGAATAAATTACTGAAAATATGTTAAAGCATATGAATAATCCCATAAATTTTTAAAGATACTACGAATGAAAATTACACATTTTATTATACTTTCCTCTATAAATATCAATTTCACACATTTCAGCTAACAATTTAATTTAATATTTAACTTCATTAAATTAACGTTATAATTAATATTTTAATATGCGCTATTAAAAATACTTTATTCAGAGAAATGGATTTTCATACACAGGTGCAAAAGAAGTCTTTTTACTAAAAGTTATGAGATTTCAAAACATTTTTTCCAACTTTTTAATTATTAAACTCTATTTTTATCATTAAAGGCATGCGATACGCAAGTTTACGCTGTGAATAATAAATATTTTTTGCTAAAACTAGGCCCATTCCCAACTCCTTTATTACATCCCATTTTTTAGCAGAAATATTAAGCCTATTTTGATTGTGTGGAAAGATGTTTGTTGATCAAGTTGATAAAAGGGGATTAGATACGGAAATGAATATGGAAATTAATGCGAACGACCTCGCATGGGTAATTGTGTGCCCAATATACTCTCACAACCCTCGAAACATATTTAGCCAGCGGTGTTTGTACCCTGAAGGATCCACAGTGACGTCGAGAGGGTAAATGATAAATTTCCAAAGCAACGAGTAGATACTTAGCCGGTGCTTGTCTTTCCACTCGAGCGCTTTGTCCTTTTTCCATTTGCCAAGCCGCACTTGGTGCCTTTGTATATCTTCTACGATGTGTAATTGTGTATACTGTACAGTGTACACTAGACCCTGTACACTGTACAAGAGTTCACATTCTATATATCTTACGTTCACGATCTTCGTCTACATGCTGGTGTCGCATTGTTGGTTTTTTCCATCACGTGTGTGGCTCTTAGTGAAATAAATAGAAAATTAATTAGTGTGAGTGCTCAGTACACATGAACTCTCTTAATCGTTCTTATTTTTCCCAAAGAACATTCACAAAATTAATCTGTGTTCTGGGATACATGTACTTATGAAAACCCTTTGTTTGTGGTATTAGGTTGGATGATAATGGAAGCTTGATATTAAATTTGTTATTAAAACCAGCTTTGTTTTGCTTTTTTCATACTTAAAACATTATTATTTCTCTTTAATTCTTTGTACATTTCTCAGTTTTGCACATCTTTTACTAAAAAGATTCAGAGGATTCTAAACAATTTCAAATCAAAGGATTTACGATTTTTTATAGAGATTTCGAGAGTATAGAAAATAATTGAGAATTTATAATTTTTTAATATATAGAAACTTGTAATTCTTTGTCTAATTTCAGGAATCTCCATAAGTTTTTAAAGGTCCTTAAAATCCCTTTAACATAAATCAAAATCTGGTAAAATTCCTTTAAAATTTTTCGTAAAATTACTTGACATTCCTTGTTATTCTTTAAAATTACTTAAAATTACTCAAAATACAATGAAGTCTCATTAAAACTCTTAAAATTCCTAAAAATCAAGTAAAATTTCTTAAAATCCCATGAAATGTCAAAAAAAACCTTAAAATTCCTGATAATCCAATGAAATCTCACGAAATCCCTTAAAATTTCTGGAAATAAAAGTATTTAAAATTACTTAATATCATAAAATATTTAAAAATCCCTTAAAATTATTCAAAATTCCATGAAATCTCTTTAAATCTCTAAAATACTTGAAAATCCAATGAAACTTTCTCGACAACAATGTGTTTGATATATAGCAACATCACTTTTTTAAGATAGAAAAGTAAAACGAGTTTTGACATTTTTTTCTCTGATTGCTAGTGTAGCTCTATTAAAACGACCTGTTCTCATACTATATACGCAATGAAACATGGAACTATCAACGCCAAATTACTCGTTTCATGAAAATTGAGTTTAAATGCTATTTCAAACTTGAAGCGTAAATTCGATTTCATACACCCCTTCCAGCATAAAGTAACTGACATGTTAATCTCTGGCCTTATTGATATAGATATAATATCTTACAAAATATAGATACTATCTACACTTTTCCTACTATGAGCTTTTCTTAAATTTTCTCTGTAGAACGTTACAGTAACTACTTTTACGCAGACAATTTGAAAACTAATAACAGTCCCCAGAATAATGTTTTCTACAAATTTCACTTGGCTTTCATCCAATAAAATGTTACAGATTGAACATAAATTTTCCTGCTTTTTTATGTTTGTTTCCTCGATTCAGGCTTTAAAATTCGATCTTTAACATTCGTTTATAGCACAAGCTTCATAACGATTGTTTTAGAGCCTTTACTACTTGTCTCAAGTATTGTGTGAAATGTACACTTTCCTCAATAACGAAATAATTTCCAGTTAAATGAACTTATTTCTCAGAGCAGAAAAAAAAGGCTATTTTATCCACCCCCACTTCGAACCCTATTTTTCAAACTCTTATTTATCAATATATATACACCGAGGTGTATATATACACAGAAAAAACTAGGACTGAAAGTGTTTACAGCTTAGATTAGTTTTTAGGCTGAATTTAAGTTTAAGTCAGCCTAAAAACTGATTTAAGCTGTAAACACTTTCAGTCCTTGTTTTTTTTATGTATGGTGTTCGGTTAATATAATTTTGTCAACATTAAATTCGTAAAGTTCAGATTATCCAAAACCCATTATACAAATTGCAGGACTTTCCCTGGCCAATTACGATATTCATTCATTATTACTATTATTCATATATATTCATTAGGTTCTTTTTCAATTACGTAATATGAATCCTTTCAAAGGCATGAAAACGCATCTGCTTTGCAAAGGCCAATAGTCATAACTGAAACTTTTTGATTGAGTTTTTATACCCTTTAGCGATTCATTTCAACGCCCAATCATTTTACAAGAGTTATAGCTGGTTATAACAAAGCAAAATGGGTTTGTTTGTAGATGACAGTTTGATATTTCAAAGAGTCAAAATTAGTGTATTTCAGATCAAAGTGGGAAAAAATCTAATTAACAGAGAATCCATGAGGCCAATTAAAAAATGTAATTTTTAAGTTCCTAGGGCCGAGCTATACAAATTTGAAGTTTTATTTAATTTAATCCGAGGATATTTACATTGATAAATAAAATTAAACTCAGAAGCTTGTATCATTCCACACTCAAAGCTTTCTTTAGAAGACTGTCAAGTTTTTTATTTGCAGTGAAGGCGTTGCAGTGGAATGACTTCAATTTCAAGCCTGGTTTCTTGCTTATTTACCTTCGCTAAAAGTTTATACTAGATATAAAAGCCTTGTCGGAATTCGTAAAAGTTATAACATTTACAGTAAAGTTCGTGAAACTGTATCGTTTGTTAAAACTGTCTTGAGATATGTTTTCACGTCATTTTAAAACGAGCCGTGAGTGTAAATAATCTTTCAAGCTTCAGAGTTTTTCCTCTTGAATTATTATGTCCTTAAGGGTTTACGATCTTTTGAAATTTCTCATTCTTTCTTGAAAGATGTGCTGCACTTGCATAACTGATTTACTATTGTTTGCGATAAGGCTACAAATTACCATATAATTCCGACACTTTCACAAACTTGGAAAATGAGAATAAAAGAGAAATAGTTTGCTTGAATGCTTTTAGTTTTTATTTAGAAGTTGAAACGATCCCCTGAAAATATTCCACTGAATGCTTTAATGAATTATTAACTGGAATAAAAGTAGAAAGAAAGTCATAAATATTTTATTAATTTAAACAAATATATCGGTGTGGTAATAACAGAACGGACAAGAACAAAGATTAAAATTGCAATCGTTACTTTTGGGCCGAGAAACAATTAGCAGACAGTATTTAGTCGATTTCTTTATAAATCAAATTATGTCCCTCTCATCAACGACACTCGAGTTCATTATCGTCGTTATCGTTAATCTCAGGGAGACTTTTTTATGAATCCCTGCGGATTTTCTTCCCTTTTTCTTTTCTTTATTTCTTCTCATCCCACTTTCTCCCCCTACACTTCTCAGTTGCGTTTCAGGGGTCTTTCAGTTTGCTCGAGTCGAGTTGAGTCGCTCCCGAACCCGGCAATCCAACGTACTTTGCCTTTCTTTCATAATCGTCTTTTCTTCGTAATTAAGTTCTCCACGGATTGCACTCAGCGAACAGACACTCGGAGCATGCAACAATCGCTTCGTAATACGAGTCAGAAGAAGATCAATGATCCTCTTTCTCGTACATCGCGCGCCCGTTAATCAACCTTCCGTCATAAGAAGAAAAGGACGAGAAAAATGAAAAGGAGAGGCTAAATTCAACGATTCTCTCTTGATTTATGTAATATCAAGCCGAATCAGACTTCATTAATTTATTGCAATTTCGAATTCAGCTTTTCAAAATGTAGTTGGAGGTCCTTTCTACAAAAAGGTTTAAAAATTAGATAAATTTCTTGAAAAACCCTAAATTTTACGAAAACCTTCGAAATCCTTATAAATTCTACAAAATCCTTTAAACCCCATAAAATATTTTAAAGGTCATAAAAATCTCTTGAAATCTGTTCAGTCGTGAAAACCTCATAAAATTCCAATAAGATGTTTCTTAAGAAACATCTTATTGAAATTCTTCAAAATTCTACGATAACATTTCATGAAATCCTTAAAAATTGGCTTTTGCACTTGAAATTTAAATTAATTTAAATTTATATAAGAGCACATTAGGCTAAGTGAGAAAATGTCCTTTTTCTGAGAAAAGAAAAGAACATAGTAGACAGTGTTGAATCTGAGGTCGGAGGTTTTCATTGCCCCTTTTTAAAGCTACGGTGATTGAAATTTATGGACAAAAGCTACACCTATAGCCAAGTTCGCGGTGGCGCGTTAATCGCATTTTCTTTAAAGGTATATCATAAAAGAAGAGAAGTCGACCTCGTTGTCTTTTCCCTCGGGAAAAGTGGAAGCGACCACCAGTAATTTCGCCATCCTCGAAATTGATGGCATCGAGTCCTGCGACCTCTGGCCAACTTCCGGTTTCCGCAAAATGGAAGTACATGAATATAAGGTGAAGTGGCCAAATGCCAAGAGCATTAACACATTTTTGTTCTGACTGGGATGGATGGATCATACTGCTTATTACGTATGCTGAATGAGATTTATAAATCTCTATTCAGTCGCGTAAAATTAATTGAATCGTTCACCCGCGAAAAAATTTCTCTGGCTTTATTCTCTCTATTTTTTAAATTCTGTCTCGCATTTAAAGGATGTCATTAATGCAAAATATGTTATATGTTAAAATATTTCCACAGTGAATAAAGAATAAAAGAAAAATTTGTTACTTATTATCTATATTCTTAATATTTTTATATTACGGAGATAAATTTGCTGATAGAAAATTAGAAAGTAAAATTTACATAAAGTGTGAACTTTTAAAACAAGAGAATTTCCGTTTAGTATCAAAACTTTTTCGTAATTTCCGTTTTATCCTAGGAATTGAAAAAAAATCTCTTTGATTAAATTATTCTATATTTCTCAGCCAGGGTGCATGGAAAATTTTAGTTATTTAATGATGAAACTCAGCAAAGAATGTTACCAGCATTTTTTCGATTTATAGTTTCTTTTAGAGAGTTTTTCCAGACTTTTCACCAGTTATTCGGAATTATTCGCGATAGGGTGAAAATGACGAATAAAAGAAAGTGTGAGTTATGCTGTATATTGGCTGAGTGCCAAAAACCGCAATGCGTGTTCACCTTGGAATTCGAGTATCGTACAATTCATTATACTGTATCAGCTTGATATACGGTTGTAATCAACACAGGAAAAAAATATTAACACCATCTATATATATATACAATGTATGTTCGTGAATCTATTACTTTTTTTCTACTTTGTTAATTGGATTTCGTCGATGTATATCATCTTCCTTATGAAAATAATAATAAACTTTTTAAAATAGGTGAAAAACTTTGGAAGTTAAAAATCGGAAGTACGAATTTCTTGAGAGGATATTGCCTTGACTTTTGAAGACACCTATAATCGTTTTACGGAAAATGTTTCGCGGAATAAATACAGAACTTCAAACCTTTATGAAAAAAGTAATTTAATGATTGAGTTTCTTTTTGTTTCAAAGTAAATATAAGTGAGAGTTAGTATAGAGGTTGGCATAAAAGCAAGTTGAATTTATGTTCTGTTTGCACAGAGAGAGTGTTAAAAGCTAGAGGTCAATTTAAGGGCGAAGGTATTCGGAGCAGCGTTGATAAAAGAACTCTGTCATTTCATTCCTTTTTCTCTTCTACTCTTTTCACAAAAGGTTGGAACTTCCGCATTTGTCTAGTTTCCCATCTCATCTCCAATCAAGCGCCAGACAGAGAAATATATATAGTCAAAGGATCGACGTTGGTACGTGAAGGGCATAGAGCCGAGAAAAGTTACACCTTTGTATGTACGACACGCGGAATTCCTTTCGATATGGAGTCACGGATTTATGCTGGATATATCTTAGAAACCTATCACAATATCCTATTATCTTCTCTTTTACATTTTATATATGCCTGGATATAAATCTGGGATGGGGAATTGAAAGGGCATTCAAATTCTTAACGAATTTTAAACATTTACACAAAGGTATACTCGCTGTTTCACTACTGCATCTCCGCCGGCTGACCATACATTGATCTAAAATACTGAAAATTTCCTCTTCCGCCCTTTCCAGTTTGATGCCTTTCATTGAAATTGCACGTCAAAAAAATCGGAAGAAATATATTTGGCTAGGCGTTGGAAAAAAAATGTAATTTTTCACTTGCGTCAAAAGTGACTTGTAGTTAAAATATACTTGAATGATTGACATTTATCACGAGAAAGCATTAGTCCCTTTTCTCGATATATTTCAATATGTTATACTGCTTAAAGTGAACTTTTTAGGTGAAGAATTTTCATAATTTTTTTTAATTATCACTATAATTGTAATTTAGAGGCATTAGGAAAATAATTTCGACAATTACCTTTTGATCCTTCTGCCAGATACACTGACCCCTCTTATCAAGGACGCGGCAAATGAGTTTCGCATCCTGACTAGGATTGACCTCTGTGTACTGTGGCGTCTCTTCGAACTTCTGAATTCCGCTGGAAGCTAAAACAACAAGAATTTCAGAATAACGTTAATTGGAATCCGTTCACAGAATCGATTGCTATGTTATGATGGAAAATGAAACCGCCGATTCAAGTTAAATCAACAGCAAAATACCTCTACAAAATATTTGTCATAAAAGCAAAACATTTTCTGCAGGCTTCCAATGAAAAAAGAAAATTAAGTTTACCGCCAATGTTTGCCTTCGTGAAATCACAACTCCATTGCGTTATATACATATGCTCTCTACAGCAAACGAAAATCGAGTAAACAACATTAAAAAAAATAAAATGCAAAGGAAGAACTCGTAGTGAGACGTGTGTTAGTTTATTTTAAAAAAATAGTGAAACGTTAAATTAAAAGATAACCAGAATTAAAGTTATATTACAGTTGCGACTCAATTACAACCGAGTAAAGACACTTGAATGAAGTAGTAGTTCATAATGCAAAAGTTATCAGATTGTAGAAATGTATCGTAAAATGTAGGTCACTCAGCATCAAGTTCAGTACATTTATACACGAATTTGTATGCAATAAATATGCATCAGAGTACGACTGCACGACCTCTGCATTTTATTACACAAATTATTTTTATTGTGAAGCTAGCTGTTCCCTGGCTTTTTTGAATTTGCGAGTTACACTTTTCGCAGCCAGCGGACCTGCAAACATCTGCTACAATTCGCTTTATTAATCATTGCCACTCTGTGAAAAATTAAATTTTTAAATCCGCAGGATCGACACTCAGCACTACACCATCTGCTGCAATATTTTCTCACATTTTTATCAGATTTTTTAGCTCCGGAATACCGCGGATTCACTTTTGAGATGTTTAAAATTTAAGTCATCGAAATAATGAAAATCGAAATAAAGAACCTTGTACTTGGTGAGGAGTGTATATAAATTGTCCAATAGATACTCTTGTTATTGGACAACCAGTGAGGTGGAAACGATAGATTCGATACGTTGAATCAGTGTGATCAACAGGGGAGTACTTGAACCGCAGGACTAAAGAATCGTCCTCGTCCTTTTAAAGATGGGTTGACCAAGATCCTTTTCACGAACGAGAGAAAAATTTATACTCCACAAATATCCTCTTTTCTCCAAATACTAAGATTTATTACTTTTAAAAGTATGACCATAACTACAAAAATAATTTATGATGATTATATCAGGATTGGAACTAATATATTCATCACTTTTTTTTAGTAATTTTTTTAAAGACCACTATTACAGCTCTAAGCTACCTAAAGTTAAAGTATGAGGAAAGGGGTTTTGAAATAGAGGAATAAAAAGGAGTTCACTCATAGAAAAAAAAAAATTTCAAATTAAAACTTTTATTTTAGTAATTCAAAGTAAATTCTTTCTTTTAAAATAATTTTAATTCAAAGAAAGTTTCTTTGATTCAAAAAAACTGTTTTCTGGGTGTTGGAAAAGGGGGTTGGAAAATTGGTTGGAAAGAGGAAGGGGTGGGACGTGTAGGAAGAAGAAGATGAAAATTGGGGCAAGAAAATTTGTTTTACCACTTCTGTAAGTGGTTCAGTGTGAAGCGGGGTAAAATTTGGTTTTACTCGCCACTATAGACGCGTAATTATTCCTGTCCCATTAACATACTTGTCAAATTGGTCATCAATTTGCTACTAATTAAATTGAGAGTATTTGCATCGGCTCTAAAATTTACGCATTTGATGTGTACAATTATCCACTTTTCTATAATACACGTACATTCATGGTTTGTGAATTTAACAACACATACGGGACACAGTTAGTATATATGTGTTATTACAATAGGCAAATATGATTGTTATACACGAGGAAGGTATGCCTCCACAATAGATTATTGTGTTATTCAATACCACTTTAAATAATTATAAACGTTTATGACAAATTTGATCATGTACTTTACTTTAATAGTAAAACATCTAAGACATTAATTTAAAAATTTGCGTATTTTTTTATACCTTTTCCAGACATTGTGCTTGACAAGATATTATGAATTTTTAAAAAGCACACAGAAGACTACTTTTTACAAAATAGAAAACCGAGTAGTTCAGCAGCTTTAATTAAAGCTCAGCAATTTCATTAACTCTGAACTCGCAATCTCTTTCAAATCCAGTGATAAAAGAATTACTTTAATATTAAATTTTAAATGTACGGTATTCTCATAAATTATCGTAATGCTATGTTATAAAATTCCATGGATGAATTTTTGTAAAAACCAAATTATTCCAAATTCTTCAGTATAATTTACCTCTTTGCTTTGATTACCGCGGTAATTATAAATATTTTCTGCAATAATTAATTATTGAGCAATTTAAATCTTTTTAGATCCTTGGAGCGCGTTATAATGCGTTTTTCCCGCTCGTAATTACGACTATTTTTTATTTATATTTAAGAAAGTAGTCAAGCTTTCGTCGTTAATTTTTGCGCGTTCGTGGAACCTTTTCTTCTTAAGAAAGTGCCATACAGCGTGCTGTCCAACGAACTCTTTTTCCTTCCTGCCTTTTCCCAGTTCTTTTCAGTAATTTACAGAACCGCTTAAGGCACTCGCGCCGCTTAAGAAACTTCTTGGAAAAGTTTTTTGCCACATCATTATGACATAATACCCCATGTCGAGCTCCACATACAGACATCAAGTTTTTTTCTGACCTCTCATCATGAATCACGATTATTCTGAGCATTGTTACGAAGACGCGTTTAAGCTCGAGAAAACTGCATTTACCCTCGAGTAAATCACCATTTTCTCGAATATTAAACGCTTTTCAGGATTTGTGAAAATTTATTCCCGAGGGAAGAAAAATATTAAGCATAATTTGAATTTTTAAATGGTACGAGTGAAATAGATCATCGTATATTACCATATGTATAAAAGAAAAGTTTTCTCTTCATGCATGCATATATTCGGGTTTTATAAAATTATTCAAAATGAAGAATTTAATTTGTATCAAATAAAAATGCAATAAAAAGTACAGTAGAGAATAAATCAAGTCTAATACTGATAAATTATTGTGTCTTGAAATGAGAAATGAAACTCAACTTTATCAACCTTTTTAACTTGGAACAAGCACGGGAAATGTTGTCGCTTTAAGTGCAGCTTGCATTTGTTGTTTGTGCTACGCTGACGAGCAGAGCATATTGGAAAAAACTTCTGCAGTGATTAACAAAAACGTTTTTTGCGAGAGACCCTCCAAAACTTTCTCGATTCAGAGTCAGTGACACCCCTTCTCTTTCTCTTTCGCGACATTGCAACGAAACTATGCGAATCCATTAATCATGACGCTCTGCCCATCCCATATAGAATTGTATGAAAAGTTCGTCACCCGTGACTCAGGATCCCTTGTTGGTAGCCAAAGGGGATGAAAATCTTTCCTCAAATCTGCCCTCTAACCGACCCTGTTACACGTTTAGTAGCTTTGCACTTTTTCCGCCTGATATCCCTTGACAGTATATCTATAGATATATAGAGGAAAAGAGCGAGCTCCAGGCAACGTAATTTGAAATGTAAAATGAGATATTTTAATGCTTTGAAGTAATGAGGTTTCCTAAAAAAATCTGAATTGAAATTCGTCGTTATAATATGAGGATACCCTAGAAAAACTTTTCTAAATTTTTGCCAAATGTAAAATTACTTGATTATTCATTTAACTAAAATATTAAAACTATTAATATTGCAATCTCTTGAATTTTTAATTTAAAAAAATACAAATAAATTTCTCTGGCGAAATATAAGATTGAAATATTTCTTGATGCTCAGATGAGACGTGAGATTGGATATACATATTTTCACGACACACACATATATGTTAGGCTAAACTCAGCACGAGCACAGCAAGAGAGACGATTTTTCCCGCTCGAATTTTTTATTCAGACGAGGGAGGAAATTTCATTGCCGAGAGGGAGAATGCAAAGTAGCGTTTCTAAGATTTGCCAGAGGGTACTGGAAACACCTCATGACATTTCCACATCACTTTATTCTTTAACGAAGGAATGCAGCAGTGGGCACTTTTCTTATTTGATTTTCACAATATTTGAAATTGACTTTTTGAAATCTCGTATTTTAGCCCCAGCATGAGAGATTCAAACATTCTGTGGTAACATGGGTAGGTATATAGCTGGTGAAATATCAATTCCCTCATTTTTATATAGTGAAATAATATATATAAAAAGTATTAATAATGTAAATACAAATGTTACCAGTTTAAATTCTCAATTTCAACATCAACTTTATTTTAAAAGAAACGCTGAAAATTTATAAAAGGATTATAAAATTACCAACGTCGTAAAATTTGCCCTATATTCGATAGTTCAAGTGCTTTCAGCAGTCGCGAAAATACCAGGCTTTAATTATCTACACTTTTACAAGTTTTTTTTCAATCGTTGCTACGCGAAAAACAATTGAATGTGCGCTGACATGTTAATAATGTTGAAAATGCTTTCCGATAAAAAAGACGGAATTAATTTGTTTGATTTTAGAATTTTCGTAATTTTCTTGCTTCGCTTATTCTATAATCCTGCCATTTATAATAAAAGTGCATATTCTTTTAAATTTTATTGTTGGAATATTCCGAGAAAATGTAAAACACAAAGCGTAAGATATTTTCTCTAAATTAAAATTATATCTCACGTATGATTGTTCCTTTTATGAGCTGCTTATCGATCTCAAAAAATTGAAATGAGATTGACTCTCACTCAGAAAGAAATTTATGCGTCTCAGGAAAATAAAGTAAATCCGAGTAATGTTCTTCACGATTGCTTCTTGCTGATTGAAATTTTTTACGGGGAAAATTGTACCTTCCTTTTCTCAAGATACACGACAGATGTATATTTATTTCCATGAATTCATGCTTCGATATTATATGACGCAGATACTTTTTTAATAAAATAAATGACATTCTCCTTGAAGAGTTGAAAATTGAATTCAATACGTTTTTAATCAATATCCTGATTGCAAACATTTTTTCTTTCTTCATTTATAATTTTATCACGAAATTCAACTTGATCATTCACGACGGCATAAGAGTAAATCATGTTTTTGCTTTAAAAGCACATTGTAGCATAAATATGTATACTTTGCACAGTATTAAAATACAAAAGGCCAATACAAGCACCTCACGAATAGCTCATGAATATGCGAAAGGATTGCTAATGCAAATTTTATGTTTTTTGAAGACTTGCTGCTTCGATGAATTGGGATTAAGCTACTTGTATAATGTTTATAAAATTCTAGTTTGTAGGTGTGTTCTCATAACATATAATACATATAATATATAATTATCCCTTTACAACTATATAGACTTCAATCTTATATTTTTTACTTTAAGTTTAAATTATTTAAGAATTGTACGATGTAAAATTTATACCGATTAAAAATGATTGGAAGTAGAACAAAAGAAAGCTCCGAGAAGAATGATGTGAATCGCAAGTCATTTAGGCAAAGTAATGAGGAAGAAGGATCGTTTTCAGTGAATCGTCGAATGAAACCCATATAAAAAGTCAGATCCCTCGTTAGCACATGTATCTCTCTGTATATCCGGGGAACTTTCAAAGCCAAATCCAAATGGTTTACGGGTTACATTTACGGGTTGCTACGTCATTTGACAGAAACAACTGAGAGGGAACTAAAAACGCACTATGAGATTTCTCTACCTCCACATAAAGTTCAGAAAGCAAGTCACGTAACGTAAGGTGGCCGTACGTGTAAGAAACCGTAAATATCTTGGTCGTGCAGCGAGTGTAATAAAAAAAAAGGAAAAAAGAAAATATTGAAAAACACTGAGTCGAAGGAGAGCGATAATTCATTTATGGTTATAACAGGCACAGGGAATGAAGTCACTACGCTGTTGGACGACTACTAGCTAAACGGGTTTGTATCCCCGCGATGAAGAGCAAATTAGGTTACAGCCAAACAACCTATATGATGTCAAGAGCAGTTTAGGTGACACACATACGTACGCACATCAATTTCAGTCACCTCTAGGCATTTTACATTAATTTCAAAACTTCCCTCTACCATACTTTGAAAATTGTGCACCACTTAGAAGCTTTAGTGCTTGTGATTTAATAAACTGTATTAACCTTGAGAGAATTAAATCCATTTTCATATTTTCACCCCTTTTTTCATTCTTTTCCTTTGTGATTCTCTTTTTAGACTATTTCACTGGCATTTGATCATACCATTTTTATTTGCACGAGTATTCAGGATATATACAAACCCCTAACCAGAAACGATACTCGACCAGCATCAGATACACTGATACACTACCTATAAAGTAGATTAATCTCTGTTTGTTGATCCCACTTCCTCCCTGCAAATGAGAGAAGCGGTCCATCACGGATCCGTTTTGTGTTTCATCCATTCACCCTGCTGTTTCTTTTCCGCTCTTTTTTCTTCATTTCTTTTGTGGCTTCTTTGTTGAACGGCAGGCACCGAAATTGCAGAGCTATCGGCGAACCCGCTTAATGGAGCGCTATAATGAAATGGCGGTCTAGAGTGGATATAGCTAAAAGGAAAGGGGTGGAAAGGCTGAATGGAAGTGGGAGAGCGAATAGATTTCAGGGAAACAAATCCGCGTCAGATCGTGCCAGCGGTATCGAAGTTTAAGCAGTTTAGGATTATTCTCTGTGAAATGTGAATGAAGGGCGATGATATGACGCTGATGAATCTGGATCCGATACTTCGAATTATACCTTTATCTTATGTATGTAAATAGAACTTCACTATTATAAGGATTTCTGAATTAATCTCCTGGAAATTGGTCCCAGAGAATTCGGAATTCAGAATTCAGAAATGATATTGGAAGGGAAATATAAAGTAAAAGGTATTTTATATCTCGTACTCTATAAAATTGAATCAATTATTCAAATTCCATTGATTCTCAGTAACGCTTTTCTCAAGATTTCAATCACTGAAAAATCTACTGAAAATCAGGGAGGATATTTCAATGACTTCAGAAGATTTCACTGACTTCAGGAGATTTCAAGAACATTCAAATGAATTCATGTGATTTCAAATGAATTCAACGTGACTTCAAGTGAATTCACATGACTTCAAGTAACTTCAGAAAAATTTCACCATCAACTTGATGGTGAATTCAAGTGAATTCAAATGACTTCAGAAGATTTCAAGAAAATTTACGTGACTTCAAAAGATTTCACTGACTTCAGGAGATTTCAAGAAAATTTACGTGACTTCAAAAGATTTCACTGACTTTAGGAGATTTCAAGAAAATTTACGTGACTTCAAAAGATTTCACTGACTTCAGGAGATTTCAAGAAAATTTACGTGACTTCAAAAGATTTCACTGATTTCAGGAGATTTCAAGAAAATTCAAATTAATTCACGTGATTTCAGAAAAAATTCACCATCAATTTGATGGTGAATAAAGTGGATTCAAGTGAATTAAAGTGAATTCAAGTGAATTCAAGTGACTTCAGAAGATTTCAAGAAAATTCAAAAGATTTGACTGACTTCAGGAGATTTCAAGAAAATTCAAATTAATTCACGTGATTTCAGAAAAAATTCACCATCAATTTGATGGTGAATAAAGTGGATTCAAGTGAATTCATGTGAATTCAAGTGACTTCAAAAGATTTCAAGAAAATTCACGTGACTTCAAAAGATTTCACTGACTTCAGGAGATTTCAAGAAAATTCAAGTGAATTCACGTGACTTCAGATATTTCAGGAGAATTCAGAAGATTTCAGTGCAAGTGTACACCTGATTTCAGGAGTTGTCAACCCCTCGGGAGTTTCTTTATATTTCCAAATAAAATGTGAAATGAATGTTGGCCAGTTTTTAAATTAAGGGACTGTGCTGGAGGCAGCTAGGAAGATGAACTGCTGTTTCAACAATAATAACTTTTCCTGACCACTAATGTACAAGTAAAGCACTTTAATTAATATTAAGTATCAAAGTCGTAGGTGCAGAGAAGGTACGAGAGCCACAACCTGCAACGGTGGCACGCATGCATGTCGCAACTAATAAGGTTATAATAGCATACTCCAAGAGATACGATCGGATACTCGAGTCCCTAGTTTAGCTATTAGTCTACTGTCGCACAGGTGCATTGTATGGTTGTATATATGCGGCGGTACAGATGGTGACATTATCGGTTTTCGAAGTAGCGTCAATGCATGATTAATCATTTTAACTTCCGATGCATGTGCTGTGTAATACCTTGTAACCAATTTTAATAAACGGAAATTAATGAAATGCTCAACATTTTCATATCTATTATTTAAATGACCTTACTCTCTAAATCTGAACCAGCGAAAATCGTACCAAATCAGTGAAATTCGCTGATGAATCTGTGAATATCACGCCCTCTATGAGAGCAATTCCGCTGATTCAGATTTAGAGAGTATATATTCAACCAAGTTTGGTCGGATATCATCAGATATTTTGGTCTCTTTCGATTTTGAGAGAGTATGGTAAGGAAATCATAATCGTTCCTTAATCAACCTTGACTGGCTCTTATTATCGTCTTGTGGCTGGATTGTGATGAATAATGAAGTCTGAGGATTAAGGAAAGAAGGCATTTCAATTTATAATTGTTCAGCATTCTCAACAGTCACTCGGTCGAAATTCTTGAGTAATATAAGTAAACCATATTACATAAAGAGTAAATGTTGAAGAATTTATCTTCACTAAGCAGGGTGAAAAAAAGCAAAATGCGAAGTTGGTCAGTCCTGATAAAATAAATCCTTTATGAAGGTCGACAATAAATGTCAGGAGTCTGAGAATTTAAAATTCATAACGAAAATCGCAATTTGAAACATTTTCTTTTCCCAGTATTAAATGGCAAAGTCAAAAGTTTACAAAGAAAGACATATAATATATGGTTTGTAATTGTAATATTATATCTTTTGAAATAACTCTTCATTACAATTTTGTCATTCTTATTCAATACAAAAAAATATTATACTCATGAAGCGTAATTTTTTCACATTGAAATAAAAAAATAAGAGTAATAAGTTAACATAATAACAGTATCTCATGTTCTGCAAGAAGGAAATAAAAATCTATCTTTTTTTGCTAGATCATGGAAAGTGAAATACAAAATGGATACATGTATTTATTTTTGATTATAAAATAATAATGCGTCTTCCCAAGGAACAATTTTTTTTAACTCGTTGGAAAATCGTCAACATTAAAAGATTTGAAGAGCTTTATCCAAGCTATATGCTGGACTGAAAAGTCATTAGAGTGATCCGCAGATAATCCTCTGAAAGGGACGGCATAAATTCCCAGAGATGTTTAAAAAATGCAGTAGCAAAGAATGCTCAGTATAATTTTTTTGAAAATGGACAAAGTTTCTAATTGTGATAGAAATTGGTTTACAAAATTATTTTTAATAAGATTTTTAATAGCTATGGTAAGCAAATTAAATAAACATATCTAAATATAATTTAAATTTTATAATTTAATATAGTACTACTACATATTTTAGTAATGTAAATAATAATTGAAATTCCACATCATGTTTACAATGACATCAATAGCAATATATATAATACAATAGCGCAGGATTTAGATTTCCCTAGATACATATTTGAATATAAGAACAAATTTATGTACCCAAAGCACGTCTCCAAAGCACTAACATTTTAAATCTCTTGTCAAGCATGATTTTGTTCTATTCAACAGCAACTCTGCATGAAATGAAATCACGAGTGTCTCTAGTGCAACAAAAATTCATCTGACGTGAAACCATTCCTTTGAGAATGGTCATAACTATATAATATTATAGTTCTTGTAATGCTCTTGACATTTGCTCTGAGAAATGTAATAAGTTCAACGCATATAATACAAAATAATAATAATGGATTATTGAAAAACATGATACGCAATTTAAATAAAGAATCGTTTTGAGCTTTTTGAAATGTTTTAAAGTATTCAAAATACATTTCACTAGAATTTACTTTATAGATTCTAAAAATCCTGAACCAGTTGCAAGTCGTTTGTTCCTTTATGTTCGTGTAAAAGGACAACGCTGCTGCTTCACATCGATAAAATTGACGCTTCAGCTTTCAGTTCCACTTTCGTCTTGATTTTTCCAGAGGCGTCTGTACAGAACTCACTGTTATATTTGAAGGCTAAAATGCTGATGACAGTCTACTGTCGACTTGAAGTTTCAGGCATTTATTCAAGCCGCGATTCTACGGATGCCATGTACTTTCGGGGACCAAGTGAGGCCGGTGAATAAAATAAAAATATGACATTAACGCACCGCTGCCGTCAGCTTTTAGCATTATATGTCCCCATATACTGCTTTTTAGTTTTCACTCCTCTTCTGCAACCAGCACTTTCCAGCTCTCCGCACGTCGACCTCGACGTGGTTTGGAATTGTGCAAATGTGCGAGCCCGTGTTTATGGCAGTCATGTTTGTAGTGTACAATGTACATGTGACCTTTTACAGTAGGTTCCGCCTACGTGCAGGTTTATGCACGGGCACAAGTGTGACGAGCACGTACATAGTACATCGTAGATACATTCCTATAGAGTACAGAGCTACATACCTGGTCTACGAGTACATGAGTGCAAGCTCGGACGGAGGGACTGACAGACGGACGACGGCTTTCACCCCTTTTCTACTTTATTTGCTTTACGGTCGCGTGGGACGACATTTTTCACAGAGAGCTCGTGTGCTTTCAACTGTTATTTCAACGAAAATTCACCGACCGGCTTATACCATTGTCATCCGTTTTCAACCAATGTTTCAAAGATTTCACGCGCATTTGACAAGCTTCAGTATCACGCTTTTCATTTTTCTGATGTCAAGTTGCAATCCAGAATATTTTTAAATTAATATAAATTCGTAGTAAAAATAACATAAGGTAAATGCACCAGTATATGCTTTAGCTATCATCAGATGGCGTAATATTTTCCATAAAACAAACATTCCTGTTTATATATATATTTATTATCGCGAATATAGATTAAATTTAATTGAATATCATATTAAGCAAAACAAATTATATTTTTAAACTATACTCTGATCACTTCAATAATTTACGAAAATCTCAATCGTGTTTAACATCACAAGAACGAACGCGCGCTCTTACACAAATTCAGTAAACAAAACTTTTATTATAAGACAGAATCCAAAAATACAGTAATCATTCCTAAACTGTTTAGGAATGATTACTGTATTTTTGGACTCTGTCTTATAATAAAAGTTTTGTTTACTGAATTTGTGTAAAGGTTACTAAACCGCTAACTTCCATTTTTTTCCGTGTACGTTATTTTTCAATTATATAATTTATTATATTTTATTTCTCTAATCTCTTAAAATCTATGTTAAATTTCGTGAAAATCTCTAAAAATTTTCACAAACTTCTTGAGATTCTTTTCAATTCAATGATATCCATTAAAATCCATTAAAAGTATTATAAATATCTTCAAATTCCATGAAATCCTTAAAAATTTTCAAACTCATAAATCTTCTGAAATCCACGTTAAAATTCATGAAAATCTCTAAAAATTCCTAGAAACCTTTTGAAATACATGACAAACTTTAAAATCTCTTAAAATTCTCAGATAAATTCTTGAAATTTTACGGTAACATTTAAAATCTCTTTATATCTTTTATATTCTTTAAAAATATTACAAATAAATCTTATCAAATTCCATGAAATCCATTAAAATTCTCACAAAATTATTTAAATATCAGAAAAATCTCTCGAAATCACTTTAAATTATTAGAAATCTCATAAAATTCCTTAAAATTTCAGGATAATATTTCAAATTCCTTAAACC